>JACEIK010001337.1:73958-97899 GCA_018107945.1 Datura stramonium
GAGCCAGCCAGGCACCAGATGTGCTTAGGCTCAGTAGTCTAGCAGTTTAGGTCCTAATAGGGCACCAGGTGCCAGTCATACCCCCCAAGGCGGGGCGTGAAATTACCAATACTTACTCCTTCTTATGACTGTCCTAACGAGTCGTTAGGTCTCACAATGACCCGTTAGGTGAGTCGTCTTGAGACATTTTCTGCAAATTTCCAAATTTTTTTCTGATTTAAGTCCCGGATCCAGTCTTTAAGTTTTTGGGGCATTACAATATCTCCCCCTTGGAACATTCATCCTCGAATGTTGGAAAACCAAATAGGAAAGAAGAGAATAACAATCAAAATTTCCAGATATTGTTCATTTAACTCCAAATCTACCGGAGTGACTACCTTCATTTCAAAATACATAACTGAACTGAATTCACTTTCAATATATACATCCAAAGTCGTAAAAGAAACTTATATACATGAATTGAATCCAACAACTAGATCAGTTTCTAAGGCAAAATTAACATTTTAAGCTGCAACAGAGTTTGTAGAGAACAAGTGCAGGTACTTGGCCATCATATCTGCTTCGGCCTCCCACGTAGCTCCCTCAACCTGTTGATTTCTCCATAAGACCTTGACTGAAGCTATTTCCTTATTCCTTAGCTTACGAACCTGACAGTCAAGGATCTGGACTGGTACTTCCTCATATGAGAGACCATCTTTTATTCCTGCACTGTCCAATGGCACAATTGAGGTTGGATCTCTGATGCACTTCTTCGAAAGTGACACATGGAAAATTGGGTGTACAACTGCTAGTTCTAAAGGTAATTCTAGCTCATAGGCTGCATTGCCAATACGCCTCAAAATTCTATAATGTCCCACACACCTCGGACTAATCTTTCCCTTCTTTCCAAACCTCATCACCCCTTTCATGGGCGAAATTTTTAGGTAAACCCAATCATCAACTACAAACTCCAACTCTCTTCTCCACACATCGGCATAAGATTTCTGACGGCTCTGAGCTATTTTTAACCTTTCTCGGATGAGATGAACTTTCTGCATTGCCTCATGAACTAAGTCTGTCCCTATAAGGTATCTTCACCAACCTCGAACCACCCTATAGGCGATCTACACCTTCTCCCATATAATGCTTCAAATGGGGCCATCTAAATGCTAGAGTGGTAGCTGTTGTTGTATGCAAACTCGATAAGAGGCAAATGGTCATCCCAATTACCCTTAAAATCAATTGCGCATGCTCTTAACATATCTTGTAGGGTCTGAATTGCTTAGCTTTCCCATCGGTCTGCAGGTGAAAAGTTGTGCTGATCTTGACCTGAGTGCCTAGTCCCTTTTGAAAGGATTTCCAAAAGTGTGAGGTGAACTAAGTCCCTCTGTCTGAAATGATAGATAAAGGCACCCCATAGAGTCTGACTAACTCTCATATGTATAGTCCTTAGCTGAGTCTGTGGTTTTAACTGGGAGGAAGTGTGCTGACTTAGTCATTCGATCTACTACCACCCAGATTGAGTCATGCTATCGACGAGTCTGGGGTAGACCTATAATGAAGTCCATATTTACTTCTTCCCACTTCCATGTGGGTATACTGATATCCTGAGTCATGCCTCCTGGTCTTTGATGCTCCACCTTGACTTGCTGGCAGTTTGGGCACTTGGCTCCGAATTCAGAAATGTCACTCTTCATGCCATTCCACCAGTAAATATCCCGAAAATTGCGGTACATTTTGGTAAAATTGGGGTGAATGGAGTATCTTGAGCTGTGTGCCTCAACCATTATCTGTTGTCTCAACTCACCAACATCCGGTACACACAACCTGCCCTGGTAGCGAAGCACCCTATCTCCCCCGTAGGAGAAAGCTTCTATTTCTTTTTTGAGAACTGCTTCCTTAACTTTAAGTAAGATGGGATCCTCATCCTATCTGGACTTGACTTCAACTACCAAGGATGAATCCGACCAGCTTTGCATTACAACAACACCTTCAGCTGAATCCACCAACTACACCCCTAACCGAGCTAGTCTGTGAAGATCTTTCGCTAACTCCTTTTTGCCGTCCTCAATGTGAGCCACACTCCCAATAGACCGTCTGCTTAGGGCGTCAGCCACCACATTAGCTTTACCCGGGTGATACAATACACTCATGTCATAGTCCTTTAGCAACTCCAATCACCTTCTCTGACATAGATTTAGATCCTTCTGACTTAGCACATACTGAAGACTCTTATGATCTGTAAACACATCTACGTGAGTTCCATATAAGTAATGCCTCCATATTTTTAGCGCGAACACCACTGCTGCCAACTCCAAGTCATGAGTTGGATAGCTTTTCTCATGAACTTTGAGTTGTCTGGAGGTTTAGGCTATCACTTTTCCCACTGCATCAGAATACATCCGAGTCCAACACTGGAAGCATCACAATAAACAACCAATCCATCCGCTCCTTCTGGCAAGGTCAGAATTGGAGCAGTAATGAGTCGAGTTTTCAACTCCTAGAAATTCATCTCACACTCATCTGACCATTGAAATTTCACCTTCTTTTGAGTTAACTTAGTTAGAGGAGATGCTATAGAGGAGAAGCCTTCCACAAACCATTGGTAATATCCAGCTAAGCAAAGGAAACTCCTAATTTCAGTAGGAGAGATAGGTCTGGGCCAATCTTTCACTGATGCTATCTTGTGAGGGTCTACTTATATTCCTTCACCTGAGACCACATGACCTAAGAAAGTCACGTACTTTAACCAAAATTCACACTTGCTGAACTTGGCGAATAACTGGCAGTCCCTGAGTGTCTGTAATGCTAATCTTAGGTGATTTGCATGCTCTTCCTCGTTTATGAAGTATACTAGAATGTCGTCGATAAATACAATGACGAACATATCCAGATACTGCTTGAAGATCCCGTTCATCAAATCCATGAAGGTTGTTGGGGCGTTTGTTAGCCCAAAGGACATCACCACAAACTCGAAGTGACCATACCGAGTTCTAAATGTTGTTTACGGTATGTCACACTCTCTGACCCTTAACTGATGATACCCTGACATGAGATTGATTTTTGAGAAACAGTTGTCTCCCTAAAGTTGGTCAAACAAGTCGTCAATTCTAGGTAGGGAATACTTGTTCTTGACTGTGACTTTGTTCAACTGACAGTAATCTATGCACATTCTGAGGGTGCCGTCTTTCTTACGAATGAATAACACTGGAGCACCCCAGGGAGAGATGTTGGTTCTAATAAAACCCTTGTCAAGAAGATCTCTTAACTGCTCCTTCAACTCCTTAAGCTCAGCTGGAGCCATTCTGAAAGGAGGGATGGAGATGGGCTGAGTGTCTGGGAGGAGATCTATTCTGAAATCTATTTCCCGTTCAAGGGGAACTCCAAGAAGATCTTAAAGAAAACATATGGGAACTCACTGACCACTGGAACCGACTGGATAGTTGGGGTCTCAGAGTTGGAATTCTTGACTCGAACTAGACGATAAATACATCCTTTGGAGATGAGTTTCTAGGCCTTAAGGTAGGAAATGAACCTACTCTTAGGCGTTGAACTGCTGCCCGTCCATTCTAACACTGGTTCATTTGGAAACTGGAACTCGACAACCCTAGTTCTGCATTCACCTGAGGTATAGAAAGAGTGTAACCAATCCATGCCAAGGATAAGGTCAAAATTGACCATGTCTAACTCTATGAGGTCAGTTGGGATGAATTTATTCAGGATTGAGACTGGGTAATTTCTATACACCCGGCTGGCTCTAACTAACTCGCCAACTAGGGTGGAGATTGAGAACGGATCTGAGAGGACCTATGGACTGATATTGAACTGGACTGCTATGTAGGGAGTCACGAATAAAAGAGTGGCTATTAGATCTAGGAGGGCATACACATCTAGATGAAAGAGACATAACATTCCTGTGACTACGTCGGGTGAGCTCTCCTGATCCTGTAGGGAAGACAGAGCATAGAAACGGTTGACACTGACCGTCATCCGTACATGATGTGGTTAGCTTGCTGGGCTAGTCGACCTGCTGGAGTTGATGGTATAGTGGATTGTGATCTCCATCGCTCGGATGATGGGCACTCCCTAAGCCGATGTTCGAGCTGTCCACAACCAAAACAACCCTCTCAACCTTGAAGGCACTCTCCCGGGTGGTTCTTTCCATATTTGGGGCAAGATGGATACCTATTCCCGATTTTGTGGGTTTGAGACTAAGTGCCAGATGACCCACCCCTCCGATCTTGGCGGGATCGAAAGGTTGGGGCGCTGGCTGAACTGGGTGCTAGGGCTCTCTGCTGCTATTGCTACTACTGCTGCTTTTGCTGCTGTGGGAGGCTACTACCGCTAGACCTCTCATGGCCATAATCTGAATGGCCAGTTCTTGCCCATTTGTTCTTCCGCTCCATATCCTTTAGCTTTTCGGCCTCAATCTACTAGACATAGACAATCAAGCTGGAGAGGTCCATATCCTTAATCACCATCGCTGTCCTGCACTCCTTGAGGACCAGGTTCGACACCCCATTCACAAATTTCAACATGCGAGCCCTTGGCTCGGCTACCATCTCTGGAGCGTACTTAGACATCCTGGTAAACTCTAGAGCATACTCCTCCACTATTTTTTTGCCCTGTCTCAAGTTCATAAACTCCACCATCTTTGCCTCCCTCAGCTCCTGAAGGAAAAATTTATCCAGGAAAGCTATTGTGGAACTCCTTCCACTCTACTGTCCTGCTCCCACTGGCTGCTCCTCTTTCCACTGTTCATACCAGACCTGAGCTACCCCTTTGAGCTGGTAGGCAACCAAATCTGCACTCTCCGAGGAGCTGACACCCATAATACGGGTAATCTTCTTGATCTCATCCAAGAACTCTTGCAGATCCTCCCCTACTTTGGATCCCTGAAAAGATGGAGGGTTCATACGAGTGAAGTGCCACACCCTCACAGCTGCTGCAGACCCGTTGGTGTTCATCGGCACCACCTGCTGGTTCACCTGGTTGGTGACTTTTTGGGACAGTAGTTGAATGGCCGCCCTGAATTCGGCAGTAGATACCTTATCATCTTGAGGAGCTACCGAGGCAGGTCTATTGGCGTTACTGGCCCTTTTTCCGTTACCGCATCTAGGAGGCATGATTCACTGAAGCGAAATAGAGCATGAGTTAGAAGGACATTTTTTGAATTGAAATTTAATGCACGATAATGAGTATGAACAAAAGAGAGTTTTCATAATAACATCTCGTAGCCTCCTCATCATAAGTGTGGCACGCTTCACACCCATGAAAAGGACTCTACTTGATGCGGCTTTCAGACATTCCGAGGATACTCTAAACCTAGGGCTTTGATACCGAGTTTGTAGTGTAACGCTTACCTTAGGAGAATCCCACATTGGTTTAGGCGAATCCACATCGGTTGGGGAGGAGAACGAAGAGTGCTTTATAAGTGCTTGGATAACTTTCTCTTATAGACACATTTTAAAACTTTGAGGGGCAGAAGGCTCTAAAGCGGACAATTTCTATAAGAAGTGGCCTGGGCTGTTACACTAAACATGGAGTTCGATGTATACACCCCGCCGGTATGACCCAGTATACCTTTACAGGGTATAAAGGCATGAACTGGGTGATCACAAGAGTCTGGGGTCAATCAGGCTAAATAATACTGTAACCTACGCTGGCAACGTAGTTCTAGGAACCTGGGTGCGCTAGAATCCTAGCCCGCTCGGTGCTAAGTCCTACTCCCACTGTTAAAACTAGACTGAATTACTAAGCTGATAGCTTGAAACTGGGGTCCAAGACTAGTTAGGAATATATACTGAAAGTACCCTGAGAATCCTAACGGACCATATTCTGAAACTGGGTTCTAGACTGATCAGAGCTGCTTATCTAGAAGCTTCGTAACCGTTTAAGAACAAACTGTAATCTGAACTGGGGTCCTGAGGCTAGTCAGAACTATTTATCTAAAATGTCATGACCGCTAAATGGACCAATAACTGGATTCTGAATCTGATTCTGATAACTGGAGGCACCACTGACACCTTAGGAAAAGACTGAAGTCAAACTGATCAGTTGACAAAATCTGTATAGTTTCTGAAGAGTTTGTACATTCTAACTGAGCTAAACTACTAAGCAGCTAATAGAGAACTCAACTCATTCCAATAACACGGTAATTCCATAGTATGGCAAAATTTCAAGAATTAAAGAAAAACCTTATCCGACAGGGCTAAAATCATTCTTATCAATGGAGTATTTACTCAACACATAAACAATAAGAAATACTAGAAAATTCATCCCAAATCACACTTCACAAGCTAGACGGAATTTAATATGCAAATAGTCATTATCCGAAATTAGGGCCTAAATTCACTTTGGCAAGAACATCAACAATCTAGGTAAGAATTGATGGAGATTGTATCAATAATAAGCAAGGATATCATTCTATGTGAAATTTATGAATAATAACATGTAATTTCTTCGTATTCGAAAACTCAGGGCTAAAACTGATATAGAAACTATGGGAGGGTTTTGGGGTACACAAGGGAAGAACAATTTCCCTTGTTGAATTCTCACATACCTGACTAAAAAAAGGGCAGAGAAGAAGACTTGAACTGCTGCAATGGAGCACAATCCTAAGCTTGCTTGAGAGTTTTCTTGAGGGACTCTTCGATGATCTTTTTGAGATTAAACGTGGGAATGAGGGAAGGAACCGTTCAAACCCTCTAATAATTCTAAAATTACGTCCAAAAACGTAGTTTCAAGCTTAGGAGAGCAGGAAGTTACTAAATAACCCTTAGAAAATCATTGGAAAAAATTGATAGGTGACCCTAACAGATGACCTAACGGGTCGTGGGGGCTGACCACGACTCATGGTCATACCCGTTGAGTACATTGCTCGGAATCCTCTGTAGGTCACCTCGAGGTACCTAACGAGTTGTGGTCACCAGTCGTGGACCACACTGTCTCACTTCTGAAGTTTCTATACTAGGCTTGACTATGAGTCACACAACGAGCCGTTAACAGTGATGACGACTCGTGGTGACACTCGTTAGGTGCACAGCCTAACAACTGACTAGGGATGGTAATTGGGGACATAATGAGTCATTTCAGGTGACCACGACTCGTGAGGTCTTCCGTTGGGAGCACTGCTTCTCCCTTACCAATACTTATTCCTCCTTCTCATGACTATCCTAACGAGTCATTAGGTCTCACAATAACCCGTTAGGTGAGTCATCCTGAGACATTTTCTGCAGATTTCTAGATTTTTTTTTTCTGATTTAAGTTCTGGATCTAGTCTTTGAGTTTCTGGGGCATTACACAAGTAGAAACACCCCACCCCAACTTAAAAATTATGCAATATCCTCAATGCATGCAAAAATAATAATAGAGGATAAAGACTCCTTGAGCCACTCAAAGCGCGGTAGTCTGAACCATGTGGGATTATATCAGGGTTGATTGCTGGGGTAGTAGGAAGTCTAGCAGCTGAGGTGCCCGCCTCTTTGTCAATGTGAGGTTGCATCCTTGTTAAGCATGGAAATCTAACTTTGTAGCCTGTATCTCAGCATCCTTTGTAGGATTTAAATTTGGGTCCTCCTTCTCTATCTCGTCCTCCTCCTCCCATAATGGCATCTTGCATGGAGCTCGGGAAGGAGTGGGACCTTTGGGTGGCGACGAACTCAGGGAAGGAGCTATAGTAAGTGTAGCTATAATATGTGAGGCACCGAGAGGTGGACTCCTGGAAAATGATAACATCCAAAACAACTCTCTCATTAGGTAGGTGGCTACGATAATCGCAAAATAAGTAACCCAAAAAAGAGTTAGGGTCAAATCCATAAGGATTGGAGGTTAGATTCACCAAACATCATAAATTAATTCACACATGCATGCATCATGTCTTAATAATAAAATAAATTTTGGGGAATAGATTAATCAAAATTTAATCAAAGAAAAGGAAGAAACGATTGTTGATAACAAGATGAGAGACTAGGGGTGTGCATATGATGGGACATCAATTTGATAAGTATTGACTAAAATCTTTAGATTCAATTATTGAATGGATAACCTTGGCTTTGGGCTACACTCTAAGTTTTTCACCCAAAAGAGTGTGTTTACTTTGAATTTTCTCAAACTCAAAAATCAAATTCTACTACACAATCAAACAATGCTTTAGGAAGGGTTTAGGATATTTCTAGCTCTAACCCTTTAATGAAGCTTGGATTTGGGTGTACACTATTTCTGGCTCCAATCCGTAGATTAAAAACTCCAGTTCCTCACTATTGAAGACTTACCCAACTTCGCTTCTCTTTTTTCAATCAAAAGCATTGTTAGAGAGTTCAATTAATATTTGCAACCACTAATTATTAAATTAAAACTTGAAGAAATTAATTGATCCATACTTACTACTCAAATCTAAGATCAATTAATCAATACCTACTTGGATCTAAGCACCCATCATCCATACACACTCTTAGAAGAGAGTTTAGCTACTCATAAATAAGGAAAGAGAAATTATACCAAGGAAAAATATATCAATTCCATTCATCATCAGCAATTAAAATCAATTCTCATTTTTTAAAGCTTTCAACAATGGTGTTTTTCCCAAAGAGAATGAAGAAGAAGATCAGAAAATGTACTATCTCTATTACTCTCTATAATATTCTCTCTATTGTAGTCTCTTTATTCTATAATGTGTTCTCTATCATGATATGTACAATTAGGGTAAAAATTAAACTATCCAAAAATTCCCTTGGAATGTTCCCAGGTATGTGTGCCCCTTTATGGATGATTTTGCCGTTCAACAATGATGCGGGTCACCTGCATTTCCATGTGCAGCTCATAGATGCCTCTTCAAGCCTAAGCAGTGCTCTTCTAAGCTGTATGCAGTGACATATGCAGTAAAAAAATACCAATCTGAGGTACACATGTCTAGTTCAAGAAAAACTCCAAATCTTCCTGTGTGGCACCTGCTAAACGCAGATGCAGATTTGTGGCCCACAAGTCCTTGTTTCTCTTCCAATATATTTCTTTCAGTTCAATTCCTTTAGCTTGTTAGTTTCAATCAAATGCCTACACAAAAGAAGAGAAAATGCATAAAACCTTTCTAAATTATGCTAAAACAAAACAATAACTCATGCTTAACAGTCAAATGAGTTGGTAAATTACCAAATCATCAAACCCCCAAACTTGAACTATTATTTGTCCTCAAGCAAAGAATTCACTTACAAGTGGAATTGAATGAAGATTATCACATCATGAGAGCTGCACATAGGACCACTAAGACTCAAAATAGCCCCAAAATCACAAAAAGACTCAAAAATTAAAAAGACTCAAACAAGTGAATAAATTTCAATTGGTACCACCACAAGTACTTGGCAAAAATCACCATCACCCTTTCAATTCAAATTAGGGGAATTTTCATTTTAATCAAAATCAACAAGCATCTTAAATCATTGACATCCAACATTCAAGGTTTGCCTAAAAGCTCACTACACAACTTACTGCATTCATACCTCTCAATTGAAATCAAGACTTTTACAGTTACTCTAAGGATTTAATGCCACTCACCAAAGACAGAATCCCACTCACAATTATGAAATTCATATAATAGGGATTATGAGATGATTTAGAAACGCCCAGTCTCTCAAAGATATTCAAGTGTACACACATTGACCCATAGGCTTTCCCTTCATGTAACTTGAAACTAATGTAGAGTCGCCCAGCTTGAAATCACTAAGGAATTGCGGGTCATAATATAGGTCGGAGGTAAGGGTAGGACATCATTTAGTTCAATTGACTAAAACCTCCCTAATGCTCTTATGAAACAAATCAACATCCCGCTTACAATATAGAGTCAAGTTCATTTATCTCTCCGTTTAACAATCCCAAGTTTCCCAAAGAGCCACCCTTTTAAATACCTTAGATTTATATATTACACCTCCTCTATACAAGAGATAGAACCACTCAATTCTTCTTTCTTCCTTTGATAAAAGGTTTTCAACCAACCATTTTGTTTTTACATTAGGCAACAGTGCTACCTCTCATTGAAGCTCATTCCTCTTTTTCACCTTATGCACAACCCAAACTTAGGCTTTTGCCTACATCAAAATTTTCTCGTACTCCCCCAAATATTGGGATTTTATCCCCCATTTTATTTCATCACTAGCAATTAGGAGGAACGGGTGCCAAAGTAGAGGATTCAAAAAGGGTTTAAGGCTTGTAATATGGTTTTCAAGAAAGAGGTTTAAGGCTCAAAATTGGTTAACTAGGATCAATGTTAAAGGAGGGCATTGTTTTAGGTGAAGTGACTAGCCAAAAAGGGCCTAAGGTCATTTTCCAAGCTTAGCAGCATCTAGGATTTTGCCTTGAATCATATTCGGGGCAAGTTCTACACTACATGTTTGCACAAGAACAAAAAAAACTTTATCACACAAGGCATCACAATTCCAAAGAGTTTAGCTATTCTTAAAATCAATTCCAAAGCATGACTTTTGACAAGTTATTTCAAGTTTTGCACAACTCATTTGTGAATCAAAAGGCCAAAAAGAGAATGTAAACATCATGACAAGAGAATGCTTTTCAAACTCAATTGCCCCTCTTTTCTCAAACATTAAATTTATTTGCCAAAAATTTTTTTGGTAGTGCCTCTCAAAATAAGTGCACAAAGACTCAAAATGACAGCTAAAACATGATATTTTCCCTTAAGAAAGTCACCTCTTAGTCCATCATCGGGAAACATCACTTGGTTCAACATAAAATTAAGATAAGAAAATTTTATTTTTCTTCTTGGAAAAGAACCATGGTATAAAGAAAACCCTCGAAGTTTATTCACTAACTACTACTTACAAAGGCGATTGCACAATAGCAAGCAATGATGACCACCCATATTATCATATGATCAAATCATGCATCACTAATAAATGGGTTACTTAGACTTCACCCCCAACGAAAATAATGCATTATCCCTAATGTGCAAGAATAAACAAAATAAGGGAAGAATAGGTGAAAGAACTCCATGGACCAATAGAGGTTTACATGTTGCGGGTTGGTTTCTGTTGTAGCATGCGCAACCCAAGTGTGAAGGGTAATTTATGCACTGGGAGTTTTAGTGATCTGTCCAAGGACATGAGCTGGAATTTCGTGCAGCATGTAAGGACCTGTGTTTACCTTATGCTTCGTAGATGCACCATTTACGGATGATTTTCTTCTAGGTATTTTGGCTGGCACATGCGCCAAAATGCATGCCATAGAACCTCACATGCATCTTGCATGTGCTCTGTATATGCCCTATAGACAACTCCTAAGATAGCTCGTGTCGATCTCTTTTCTTTTCACTTTGAGCTTATGAATTGCACCTCTATAGATAATTCCTAAGATAGCTAGTGCCGAGCTCTTTCCTTTACACTTTGAGCTTATGAATTGCATGCCTAATTTCTTTTCTAATTTTCTAATCCACTCGAGAGGTGATGGTGTAAAATAGAAGCACCAAACAATAGATGTCACATCTTGTACTTCTTGGCTCTTAAATGAGGGATGTGATGTTGCCCTATTGACCAACCAATCTTTAAAATGAGGTTACTTTGATCTTCCTCTTCAAAATCCTCCATAGACTTGGTTGCCTCAATTTCCATATCGTCAATCAAGTGAAACTTTGAAACATGATTGGAGTGACGTCCAAGTCACTCCATTCTCAAGTATGCTTCCATCTTGATATCCTCTCTCTCAAATGCACTAGATTCCTTAAAAATGATTTGATGGACTTGTCTTGACAATCCTAGTGTCACTTCTTCACTTTTGGCATCTTGTATTGATGTTGGATTGGTTGATTGGAAAATATCCCTTAACTCTTCAAAGTCCACCTTGACCTCATCTTCATTGGGAGCTGACTCAAAACTACCACCCATGACCTATTGATGTTGAACGTTGCATGTCTCCATTATAACATTTTTTAGGTTGTCCTTCACTTGTTGAGTAGCAATTTGTAGTAGCTCCACTTCTTGATTTTGCTTAGCCTGGTCAAGTTTTGCTTCATGATGGAAATTTTGTAAGACTTGGAAATATCCTCCTATGCAAAAATCCATGTTTTGGAGAACTTTCTCATCATCATTTTGCACTTCCTCCCACCAGTTAGTTAGGACTCTTCCCCTTATTCATTCCCCATTGTTATGTCTCTCAATATCTCCTCAATTTCTTTTCTTAGAAAACTAGAGATTTCTTCTTCAAATTTATGCTCTTCTTCAATTCCACAATTTTCATTGTTGTTATAAAAATACCTTAGCTCATCCTTTGAGCTGGAAATCTTTTGTTTTCAACTGTTTTTTCTTGAGGAGTCGACAATTCTATGGGCTTTGAGGAGTCGGCATCCTTCTACAAAATATCTTGGAGCATGGCTTCCATTCGTTTAATTGTAGCGCTTTGTCCTTCATATTTAATGTAATCATTCTTGTCAAACTCAAAAGCACAACTAGTATTTTTATTGTAGCAATGGGGTCGATACGTAAAGTAATTGGGAAAATCACCCCAATTTCCACCATGACCACCACATAGAGTGCAATTATACCTATCATAGAAGTGAGAAGGTGCATACATCTCTCTTCTAGGGGCATATCCACAATCTTTCCAGAAATGGAGTTCTCCATAATATGGACATGGATCATTAAGCTATGGGTTGCAACTACCAAACCCCTTTCCATTACATGATGTCATAGTAAAAATAAAAACTAGAAAAAATAAAACAATAATATGAAATACACCTGTGAATCAAAAAACAACAAAATGACAATCATATTTCAATCCCAGACAATGACGCCATATTTGATAACTTCCAAAACAACTCTCCCATTAGGGAGGTGTCTACAGTCGTCGCAAAACAAGTAACCCAACAAAGAGTTGGGGTTGAACTCACAAGGATTAGATGTTAGATTCACAAAATATCATAAATTAACTTACAAAAGTATGCGTCATGTCTAAACAATAAAACAAATTTGGGGAATAGGTCAAACAACTTAAAAGGTAAAATTTAATTAAAGCAAAGGAAGAAACGATTGTTGATAACAAGATGAGAGACTAGGGGTGTGCATTTGATGGGACATCGATTTGATAAGTATTGACTAAAAGCCTTAGATTCAATTAGTGGATGGATAACCTTAGCTTTGGGCTACACTCTAAATTTCTCAACTAAAAGAGTGTGTTTACTTTGGGTTTTCTCAAACCCCAAAGTCAAAATCTACTACACAACCAAACAATGCTTGTGGAAGTGTTTAGACTATTTCTAGTTCTAACCATATAATGGAGCTTAAATTTGGGTGTACACTATTTCTAGCTCCATACCATAGATCAAAAACTCGAATTCCTTATTGTTGAAGTCTTACCCAACTTCATTTCCTTTTTTCAAGCAAAAGCAAAGTTATAGAGCTCAATTAATGTTTGCAACCATTAATTGTTAAATTAAAACTTGAAGAAATTAATAGATCCCTACTTACTACTCAAATCTAAGATTAATTAATCAATACCCACTTGGATCTAAACACCCATCATCCACACACATCCCTAGAAGAGAGTTTAGCTACTTATAATTAAGGAAAGAGAAATTATACCAAGGAAAAATATCTCAATTCCATTTATCATCAACAATTAAAATTATTTTCTCAGCTTTTTGAGCTTTCAACAATGGTGTTTTTCCCAAAGAGAATGAAGAAAAAGATGAAAATGTACTGTCTCTATTACTCTCTACAATGTTCTCTCTATTGTACTCTCTCTATTTTCTAATGTGTTCTCTATCATGAAATGTACAATTGAGGTAAAAATTAGCATAAATTCTAGGTACAACTATCTAAAAATGCCCTTGGAAGCTTCTCAAGTACGTGTATGTCTTTCTGGATGATTTTTCCCTTCAATAGGGATACCAGTTACATATGCTGCCAGCTGTAATTGGCAAGTGCTAATGTGCGGCTTGCAGATGCTTATTTAGGCCTAAGCAGTGCTCTTTCTAAGCTTCCTGCAGTGAGATATGTGATACACAGATACCAATCTACAGCATGCATGTCTGATTCATGCAAAACCCTAGATCTTCGTGGCACCTGATAAATTTAGATTCAGATTTTTGGCACATATGTCCTTGTTTCTCTTCTAACAGATTTCTTTCAGTTCAACTCCTTCAACTTCTTTGTTTCAATCAAATGCCTTCACAAAAGAAGAGAAAAGACGTAAAACCTTTCTAAATTGTGCTAAAATAAAGAAATAACTCATGCTTAAGAGCCATATAAGTTGGTAATTTATCAATTCATCAGAAAGTATGACACTCGATGAAAAAACATCCATAGGTGAAGCTTGGGGAGGTGCAACTACAAGAATTAAATCCAATAGACTCAAAATAGGTATGGTAATATCATCAACTTGCAAGTCAATCTCAATGCCCACCACCAGAGGTCCTCTAGCCTACAACTCTCTCACAACTACTCTGGCCTCCTTTAAATTAGATTTGAGGTGCAACACCTCCTGGCCTAAGCCCAACTTTAACTGTGTCACCCTAGAATCAATAGAATCAAGCCTCACTAACACAGTTCTTTTGGTGACGAGCATTGAGTCTTGTAGAAGTAGTAGAGCCTTCTCAATTAATTTGGCCACAAAAACCGATAGCTCGTCTATCAATTTGGTTTGTTGTCTCTTCTCTCACTCTAACCAAATTTCCATATTTGGAAAATATTCATGAGTGAGCTGGACTGTCTAACTCGGTGCACTGGGAGTAGTTGTGGTCCTGCTAGGACTGGTAGATGTTGTGGTTGGGGCTGGAGTGGAATAACCAGCTCCTTCAATGAGCGGGCTTTGTTGTTCGTTCCTCTATAGTGGATGGAGGGAAGCCATAACTATGCTCTGAGGGACCTCAGGAAAGACCCCCTTAATATCCGACTCCCCCTCATCTGAAATTGAAACACTAAGGTGTCGGGGGACTATAATCAAGGCCTCATCCCTCATTTTAGTGATATCTGCCACCTGCTTTGCCTTTGTGTAAATGTCCTTCCTCTGAAGTGTAGACACTCTAGCCCTCCTTAATAATGTTATGACAAGGCATGGGCTCAATATTGAAGTGGAAATCTATAAAGCCCTCTCCTTAAGCTCATTGTCCAGCATCTGGCTAATGTCCACTCTCCTTTTATCCATAATGTCCTATATCATTAATTCTAGGCTATGCATCAAAGTGTTGTTTCTCTTCATAGGACAGTTGCAATTAATCATCATATATCCACCAGAATTTGTCCTGAAGCTTCAGGTCCCTCTTGTAGATTGGAGTTGTGTAGATGGTGGCCCATGTTGGTGGAGCTCTAGCAATAATTATGGCCATCCATGGCCAAACACTCACTCCGGACTCAACTATTTCATCAAAGGTCATGGTGTCAATAGAAACATAATTGTCACCCATGTAGTATTGGTCATTGATCACTTAGGGGCAGATGTCAACCAAAGCTCCTCTAACTTGTACAAAACCAACAACTCAACCAATAATCTCAACCCTAGATTGGTGGCCATGAGAGTGGCACCATATGAAGCAATCGGGAGGATAGAAAAGGAAGTTCCATTATTGGAATCTATTCTATTCCACAATATTTGGGTATTGATCAACCCCGATAGTGCTCACATCCCTTTCCTATGTAATGTCATATCGAGGCTTGCTTTTGTGAATAGCCCAACCCTCATGATACCGCACTTGGGACATTTTCACTACCCATCTAACCCTAACTATATCCTCCCCCAACTTCCTTCTGAGCTCTTCCTGATTAACCTGGGGGTTACCGTGGGTGCTTCATGGGTCACCTCCACGAGCACCGGTAGCCCTACTTCTTGACTCCTTGGATAAGGACTCATAATAAGAAATAGTGATCTATTGCCCTTTGAGTTAGGTAATGGTCCTGTTTGAGGATTGAGATGCAGAGGCTCATAATAGTGAATATGAGGCAGAATCGTTGTAGATGCCACCCTAGCTAAGGCTACGGGTTGACAAGGCCTACATAAGTCTAGTGGCTGGTCTGGTGGTAGAGAGTTAGTACTCCTCCCCTGAATCTATATCTTCATCCCTCTGTTGGAACCTCTTAGAAGCCTAAGCCTTGCCACCCCTTTATAATGCTCTCTTCAGTGCCATTTCTTGTAATCAATCAACAATTTTTAAGCATATGGTTGATAGAATAAATGAGAAAAACTACTACTCAAGTACCACATAAGTTACCACAATTGGCCAAAGAGAGTTCGTATTTTAAAGATATTGTCCATATTGCATAGCAAGTTTAGACTCAAGTATACATTGTAGGGGTAAAGGTGTAGATGCGGTCCATATATTGAATCTGCTGACCACAAAGTGTATCGTAAATTAAATTATGATTAACAGTGCTCACTGGTTCAATTTATGGGTCAACACGTGACTTGTAAATTGAATCTACGGACTGTATTGCTGATCGTAAATTAACCATCAGTTAGTCCTAGTCACTAGTTTAAAGTTCAATGTAAAGTGCGGTTCTTATATTCAGAACATGATCCACATTTCAAAATATGGGGAGTTCTTGACACTTAGCAAAAATTTATCATTTTTATTTCATTATTCAAAAGTACGAGGTCATTCGCAAACATAAAACACACATACAAATCGTGTTTCATATTAATTTATCATATCAAAGCCATAACCCCATTCAAATAGCAAGCAATCCCCTAGTTCTCCCCCTATTTCATGTTCAAAGCATAGAATCATTCAATCCCATAGGAAATAAGCACAAATTTAATCAGTTAACAAAGTACAATACCTAGGGTTGGAAGCAAATCGTGAAAGTGTGTGTGCTTGATGTAGCAGTTGGTTGTCGATCAAACAAACCCTATCTTTGTGCAAATAGCAATACTCTAGTAGGATGCAGAGAGTAATGTATGTGTAGGAGATATGGGTGAGGTAATGAGTGCAAGTTGAAAGCTCTTGGTGCTCAACAATGGCATTTATCAATGTAGGGAAGAAGAAGAGCAAAAAAAAGGGCACAATGCTTTATTAAAATGTGAAGTACCCGCTGGACTGATCGGTCAAGCTACGAAACCTCAAACATGGCTGTAAATTGAATAAATAAGCCATAAACTAGCCACATATGACCCTAAAGACAATTTTACCTTAGCTCATTAAAAATAATTCACAGTCCAATTCACGGATCATAGAAGCAATATGCGGTCCGCAAATGGACCTTACTTCAAACTCAACAATCCCATCTCATTGTATTGATCCATGGTGCAATTTATGAGTCATGAAATGAATTTATGAGCCATCTATTTTTCCATGGATCAGATTATAGAAAATTCATACCTAGCATCATATCTACAAAGCTATTCACAGTATGCATTTTCAATCTGTGGCCCGTGTCTGAACTTGCAAGTTCAAAGCTGAAGCTCTTTTCTTTCCTTTGGATTTTGTTCCCTACATTTTTCACATTTCAAACCTGCACACATCAATACATATTAGGCTAAAACACTTAGGTTGCCTCCCAAAAAGTACATGAATTAATGTCGCCGCACAAGTGGATACTACACATAGTATAGCATCTCTTGAGTTACCTCCCAAGAAGTACCTGATTTAGCTTACCTAAATAAGCCCATGGATGGGTCATCCCTATGTTGGGACTTTCTCACCCACTTTCTTCCTTTGGAGCCACAAAGTATTTTTTTAACGCATTTGCTTTTGGATTTTTCTTTTTTAGGTGTCACCTTGTCTCCAAGCTTGGTTTGAACCTTCTCAACCTTATAATTATTTTTCACCGATATGTTCCCACAACTCTTGGACAACAAATGCCTCTTCTTTCCTTCAAAGTTATTTCATTATCCATGACCCAAAATTTGACTTAGTGATTCTCCAAGTCCATGAGTGCTCTCCCCATGGCGAGGAAAGGACGCCCAAGAATTATCGGAATGTTAATATTCATAGCACAATCTAGCACCACAAAATCCGCTGAAAGCACGAACTTTACAACTTTCACTAGCACATCTTTAACAATTCCCCTTGACTTTCTTATGGTCTTATTGGCCATTTGAAGCCTAGTGAAAGTAGGTTTAAGCATATTTAGCCCAGTTCTCTTATAGATGGAAAGGGGCATCAAGTTGATACTTACCCTATTTTTACACAAGGCCTTCAAGCAATCATAATGACCGATGGTGCATGAAATAGTTAATTCACCAAGGTCTTCTTTCTTCTTCATATGAGTATCGACAATTATGACACTAACAGGTGAGTAATTGGGACTACTCTTCATCAATTGACCTATTTTTTAAGAGCAACTCTTTAAGGTACTTGAAAAACCCTAGCATCTCCTTGATAGCATCAATGAATAAAATCCGCAACATTTCCTATTTCAACATCTCAATGTGCTTATCCATTTCTACATCTAGAGTTTGCTTGGAAAATCTTTGAGTAAAGGGAGGAAGAGGTTTAGGATAAGTTTTAGCGATGTCAACCCTGTTTTCCTTTACCCTCTCCTCCTTTTTTCAAGTTCACAACCACTTGTTCACTAGTAACATCAATACGAGGCTTCAACACAACATCCTCATCAACCTTGATCTCTGATGTCGCCCAAGCGCACATGGTCGTTAAGTAATATAGAATTGTTAAGTCTAGCTATCATACCCACAGGGACTTTTCAATTTAATCATTATAAGGTTGTACTTTAATTTCACTAATCTACGAAACAAGTAAAATGGAGATTGCTTTGAAAAATTAAACTACTAAAACATCAAAATGTAAAAATTAACTAAAACAAATGCAAGCTTGATTGTATTTCGATAAGGATGACAAACTAGGGCAATGGCACTTGGTTGGTTTCAGGTTGAGTTTTTCAGACATAATTAAACTAGCATGATTCTTCCAATGATTGTTAGTTGCAAGTTACTATCTCATTTCTTGCCACTATCCCTAGCATCCAAGAACTATTTCATGAACCCTAACGCCTATATCCCTATCGTTGCAGGAAAAAAATGAAAAGACAATTATGCCTACTCATATTTCAACTAAACGAGGTTGAAGGGTATATCCATATCCTGAACAACAACTTCTATCCTATTAACAATGGGTTCAAGGGTCTTTGAATCCCCATTCTATATTTATTTTTAGCACTTTCAATTCCCTCTCCCAAGTTCAATCGAAAGTCGACAGATTACTTACAATCTCATAAATAATAACTTAAAACAAATAAATACAAACAACCATAATAGAAGAATCAAAACTAAATTTAATTAACCTGTCAAACAATCAATCATTCACCATGGATGCAACCCTAGAATATGAATTTAGCCACTCATAGACAAGCAGAAAAATAAATACTTAGTCATCATCATGCGAAAATACGAAGTAAAGAAGAGAAAACCTAGTCATAGAATGTTGTCTTCCTTCTAAACTGCTTACAAGCTTTCATGAATGAACTACGGAATAAAAATGAGTAAAGACTGCTTCAAGTAGTCAAAAACTACTCCAATAAGTCAAAACCTTCGTAACAATTGATGCAAGGCTTATATTTTTGTAGATGAGCCTTCAAATGACGCTTCTGACCTTCAAGACTTAGCTTAAAAATCAGCATTTTTTGCCCCGAAACGGATCTGGCGCGGCACACCTCCTATCTCGCCATAGATTTAGTCAAATTTTAGCAATTTTCATCTCCAAATAAGGCCTGGCGTGCCGCCCCAACAATAGCACTAGCCTGAGAATTTCTTCTCTGAAGTTTTAGGGTTGGTGCGGGGCACCAGCCATAGCACCAAACTGAGAATTTATTTCTCTGAAGTTTGGGACTTGGTGCGGGGTGCCAGTCATAGCACCAAACTCGTCAAATTCTCAAATCTTCATTCCTTGCATCAGTTTGAGCCCATTTTTCTTAGTTTCCTGCTCAAATCAACTCGAATTAATTTTTAGCGCATAAAACACACACATACATGAATTTAAGCATAAATTAAGGATTATGAACCCAAACTTGATCAAATATGGGTAAAAACATGGAAAATGGGTATGAAAATATGCCCAACATTACCATCCCAGACTTAAATCATTGTTTGTCCTCGAACAATCCTTTAAACATACCCAAAATCATGTTTCACCGTCACACTTGACACCTCTATCAACTCATACTCAACCAACTAGCATGGAGAAAACATAAAGTGGTTTATCATCATACAACAAATCTCCACAAAGCACGTAGAAATATTTCACAATTCAAAACACACAACCTCTAAAATGACTCATCTTTTCAATACAAAGGGCTAACATGATTAAGTATGACACATGCTACAAATAGTACNGAAATATTTCACAATTCAAAACACACAACCTCTAAAATGACTCATCTTTTCAATACAAAGGGCTAACATGATTAAGTATGACACATGCTACAAATAGTACACTGAATTAGACCTCTTGTACCCCTCACTTTTAGTGGTGTTCCTCTCTCAAATTCATCAATATAAGACATGGAACACAATAAGTAAGGCACACTCATACTCACAAATGATGTAATGCACATATGCAACATACCACAGGCTTCAGCATACCATAGGCTTTCCCTTCATGTGCGTTAATTCTACCTAATTACTTCAAGAGATTAAGATCACAAGGACTTTTCTTGGTTGTATTGTTGGCTAAGTGACGAGTCGAATTGATATATCATTTTATAGTGACTACCACCCTATGCACTTTTAAGACATATTTCACTTTTCTTATCCACCACCTCTTTCCTTGCTTGTTTATCTTTCCTCTACTCACTCTTTTCTATTCTTTTAATGCCCCAGATTTTTCATTACTTGGCTGCTAGTTTTCTAATCATATAAGAACTAAGGATTTTGCAATCAAATCTCTCTTTTTCAATTCCCTGGCACAAGTAGACAACACAATTTTTATGGGCACCCCTTCTTCTCACTTTTCTTTTCTTACCACAATTTTATTTTCCCTTAACATTATATTTCGCTGGACCCTAACTTTCAAGTCACAAAGTGCCTAAGACTACTTTGGATCAATAAGTTTGAGATCTCACAAAAAGAGGGGTTAAGCTACTATTAAGGCTAAGAAAGAATAAGGCTTTTAAGCTCAATAAGGTTAACTAGGGAGAATGACTAGGAAGGTAAAACAAATGTGGGAAAACATGGTTTTTCAAAGAAATGCCTTGATCATCTCTCAACTCCCTACCAACTAGTTATCCTACATACACTAAGCCAAGTTATAGATGCTACAATATATACATAAAAAATAGTTCAGCTCCCTCTCATGGAAAGAAGAATCTAATCAGTTTCTATAGCTACACATTCACACAATCATATTGAATGACAAGTAAATTCATAATTAATCCCTAAGGGTATGTTGAGTCAAATTAAAGAGATATGTGTGTCTCTCATGGATTCTAACTCATGAAATCAATATGACCACTCTATTTACTCTAGCATAGCAGCTAAGCAGAATATCAACAAGCATGCAAGCGGATGTCCTATGACTCAATCCTAAAAAAAATATGTCAAAACTTCCTTTAAGACGGTTGTCATCCATCTATCATAGGGAAACATCATTACTCTATGACTACAACGACTCAAACAAGACAAAACTTTTACTCCCAAATAAAGCAACCAAACATAACATAGTCAAGACGAACATAAAACGTGTACATCCTAGGCATCTAATTAGTCAACATCATTATACTATCTATTACAAACCAAAACCTTCAAACCATCAAACTACTACTACCAGGAAATAAAAATGCTACGAACTATAAATATAGAAATTAAAGATCAACAAGAATCTAACTTTCCTCCACCCTACACTTAAAAAGGTGCACTGTCCTCAGTGCAGATGCAATCACATCATAAAGGGAGAGAAAAGAAACTTCTTGGTCGCTAAGCATCATCCTCTTCTCCATAAACCCGCATGGCTCCTGTAGCATCATCATCCTCTTCCATGTATAGATCATCAACACCATTAGTAAGGATTGTAGCCTCATCATCATCAAGCGGCTCCTCAAAATCCAGGCCCACTCGGCACATCAACATAGCACTCTTTGTGAGCAGGTACCGTGCCTCTAAAGCTGACATCTCCTCTGCAGTGGCTGGTCGATCTCCTATCTTCAACTATAATTCCATCATCCCAAACATATGACCCTTCCAACTCTAGTCTCGAGCCTGTCGATCAGCTATAGTAAGAGAGGGACCTGCGGAAGGGGTAATCTCCTTTACCTTGGTGACGTCTATCATCTGTCCATCCAAAGGTAAAATAAGGTTTGCATCCTCCTCCTCGATACCTGCCTCTCTTAAATACATGGTCAAGAGATTGTCGTGATAATATTTCCATCTATAGTTGTCTCGTGATCTCCTCATATTGTGGTGAATCACAACACAAAAATTAATTGGTATCCCCTTCATCAACATGTACACCAAAAAAATTCACTCGCGAGTCACTTCTTTCAAATGTGTCCCAGGGAGAAAGAAAACACATACCAACTTCATCCACACCTTTGCCTCCCTATTCAAATAAGAAAGAGCAAGTGTGGAATGGGTGCCATTTTTATCCCTCGCCCATCGGGAGGATGAGTTCTCACTGCACAAAGTGTGGTGGATGTCTCTATATGACGGCTTTTCCAATAAGATGAAATATTCCAAAGGGTCTACTGCAGGTGTCTCTAAGAAAGAATTGAACCTTTTCGCTATGAATCACACCACCTGTCCTTTGATCTTCACCTTTGTACTCTCTTCAAATGAGATGTCCCAATTTGCATAGAATTCTCTCACCAAAGTGAGGTTGCACCTCTCCGGCTCATTGAAGATATAGCCAGCTTCCAACTTACGTATCTTTTCCCGAATAGATGGGAACCAAGTGCCATATGACCCTCATCCATCCAGTTCTCAGGGGAATACTTGGCTTATTTTTGAGTATTAAACCAAGTAAGCCCATGAGGCTCAACTTCTTTCGCTCTAAATCTCCTTGCAGGGCCTGCTTTGTGAGCCGAAGAACTAGCTTCCATTTTTATTGGTCTACCCTCTTTCGGCTCTTCTCAGCTACAATCATCTCCTTTCCTTTTGGTGCCATTGTACCTATCAAGAAAAAAAATTAAGAAATCTACAAAATTAGCTTGCGGACCAAATCGCTAACTAACTAAGTGTGGAAGGTGCAAAATTCACGCCACACTTAATTTGCTAGCGTATATGTGAGAATTTGTCAAATAGGGTCCTCAAGACTTTCCCCATCATCATCCAATCTCAACAATCCAATTTAATTCACTAACTCCATACTACACCAATTTCATGAATTTTTTTCAACTCTCCTCTAGCCTTTAGCTTTTAATCAAGAATGCACTATCTAGGCTATCCCTCTCACTTTCCTTCTCCATTTCACAATTCAAGTAATTCATGTAACAGAGTAACAATATTCAATTCAATAAACCAACAATAATCAATTTACTACCATTCAATATGAATTAATCAATAATTTCACCAACTCAAGCAATTGTCACATTCAAGAATTCAAAGCTTCATGTATTTTCTCTCTCTACAATCAATGCACCTACCCACTAACATTCAAGAATTAAATTCACCTACCCCATCATCCCCACAAGTTCAAATCACCATATTCAACCAAGAATCAAGCTACCCAACAAAGATAACATACAATCATGGAAGAATTTAATACTTTAAGCTCATAAAACCCAAAACATGAGATTCAATTTTTTTTACTAACAATGGTGATTTTGGGTTCTAAATCTCGGGGAAGAAGGTTTGGGAGCATGATTGCATCATTACTTGAACAAGAGGGAATAAATATACTTCTTTGAGTTGAAGAAGACAGAAGACAATAATGGAGGGGAGAGGGAATGGGAAGCTATGACTTTAAGGGGGAGAGAAAATTTTTTGCTTTTTGTTTTTCATCTTTTTGAGGGAAAAGGATGAATGAGACTTTAAATAAATGGTGGGGCATCGGCTTTTATATAATTTTAAGTTCTTTTGAGTTAAT
>JACEIK010001337.1:128034-147623 GCA_018107945.1 Datura stramonium
ATAATTTTCTTAAAGTAGTTGTAAGTTTTTAAAATACCTTTTTAAAAAAGTTGTATTTATTAAGAAACTCATGAATTAAATCACAAAATTGATATTTAGACTTTGGGCCAAAATAAGTTGTTTGATAGGAAAATATATTGCATATTTATGAGATTTCCTATTTTACTTGGTGTATGAGATAAAATTATCAAATATGCAGTCGGAGAAAGATGGTACCCCATGAAATTAAAATACAACTGATGATAAAAAATCGAATTAACTAATCGAACGAAGAATAGTGAAGTTCCAATAAAATTATATCGGGAATAAAAAAGTCACTCAACTATGATTGATTTTGTATTAAAATTAAATAAAAATTAATATTCAAAAATTAAATATAAAAATTCTGAGAATAGACAGGGATGGAACACATTTGATTTGTGGGTGGGTGGATCGAATATAAGAAATGAGTTTTCTTTAATTTTATTTATAGGGTGCATATTCACATGGCATAAAAAAATTATGTTGTCATTTTAATTTTTTGTGGTAAAATTTGATTGAGTAATTTTGTAAGTGAAATGTCACAAGTGTGATTTTATTGATACAAAAAAAAGTCCAATAACTCTGCTAAATAAATTCTGAAAATTGAGTGACCTTTTGAGATATTAACTCAATGCTTACACTATCACTGATAGTAATTGTTGAAAAAATAATTTTGATATCTCAAAAATTACTAAACTCTTATCTAGTTTTATTTTATTAAAGTCTAATTAGTGATTTTTAATATAATTATTTTGATTAAATACCTAGTTTTGATTAATCATTATTGTGATACTCTTTCTAACGTACTGGTTGCTTTTTGAATAATTCAAATATGCTAATTATTCTGACATATTTCTGATGACTATTAATGAAATGACCTTGAATAGACATTATATGCTCTAAAGGTGGAAGTTATTTTGTTAGCTTTTTATCTACTTCACCTATTAATGTAATTCAGTGATTGTTGTTGTATGATGTTTTGATGATTGACAAAAATAAGTTTTGAAATATGTTGGTGAATCATGTCAAGAAAGCTGGTCAGGGAGCTAGTTTAAACACTCAAAATCCCGGTTGAAGTAGGACACTTGGAAAGATAATTGCGTATCCCGTGAGAGAGGAGGCAAGAAATAAAGAAGTAGACTTGGAAGCAAAATCTAGAAAAGAGCAGTACGAGTTCAAGTAGAAGAGTAGTATGAGTTCAAATAGAAGAGGAACTTTAGTTGATCAAGAATTTGTGAAGATCTGGGAATCAAGAAAGACGACGACAATAAATATACAAGAAAGTCTATGAAGGGATTGCACACTCAAATAGAGAGAAAAGAAACATAAGTGAATTTTGAGAACAAATACTTACTTACCTTCAAGGTATAAGTTTGTACTGAAGAAAGTGACTCGAGTCATTCAAAGTTTTCTTAGTTTCTTGTATCAGGGAGTTGATTTGAGTTGTAATTTATTGCTTTCTTAGTAGACTGTTTAGGGTACAAAGTTTGGTTATTCAAGTTAAGGGTAACTTGAAGAGTGTTCAATGTCATGGTGTTTGTTGAACTTAGGAATTAGAATTAATTCCTAGGAAATCAAATTTGTAATCTTGAACAGTTGTTGAGGCTCATTGTTTTAGTGAAGTTGGAGAAAATCCTGCAGCGGTGTAGGTCATGGTTTTTTCATCTTTTGAGCAGGGTATTTTTCACGCTTAATTGTTGCGCGTTTACTTTTCTGCTTAAGTTAAAGTTTTCGCTTGAAAGACATGCATTGTCTTGTTTTATAGATAAGACTTGACTAAACAGTGCAATTCGTAGTGGCTTGTATTGTTGATCTGGGGGTGCGTAAGCTAATAATTAGTATCAGAGAGGGACAACATGAATTCTGCACCTCTTCTTAGCCATAGTNGGACAACATGAATTCTGCACCTCTTCTTAGCCATAGTGAGGGACAACACATCAACAGACCTCCACCGTTTTATGGCCAATACTACTCATGGTGGAAAGCAAGAATGGAAGACTTTCTTCAGGCTGAAGATTACGAGTTGTGGAACCGAGTCACTGATGGGCCGAAGTACCCAATGAAAAAGGATGCTGAGAACAATTACATACCCAAAGAAAAGGACGAATACCTGAAGCGGATTTCAAGATGCTGGGAAAGAATGCCAAAGCTAAGTGTATCCTAGTTTGTGGACTTGAACCAGATAAATACAATAGAATTTCTGAATGTACTACGACTAAATGAAAAGAGAAAAATACCATATATAAAATGAATTGTTATTTAAGTTTTAGTACTAATAATTTTATCTTCTTTGTAGGGAATGCCAAGTTTTAATTAAGAAGATTAACAACTCATCAATCAATGAAATATGTGAATAAAGGAAGAGGAAAAGGAGTCTATAGACACAACATTTTAATACAAAAAGAGATTTGGAATTTTGCGCTATTAGAAAAAAAAGTTTACATGGACTCATTATCTTGTACATACATGCATGTTATGTACATACCATTTCAAATGCAAGAAAAGTTGCTGCTACTTGTAAACTTGGTAAATGAAATACCATTCCCCATTTTCACCAACACAAGTTGCAACTTGTCAAATCGGAAGAAGTCTAGTTATGTGTCTTTTACACACAAAAAAATATCTATTAATAGCACTACAAAGAGCCCCTTGGGAGGAGGAGGGAGGGAGAAGAAAAGCACTACACATCAGTTATCCGGTGTTAGAAAATTATTCTAATTCCTGCTTTTAATTAAATAGCGGAATTATTCTTCTCTAATATTTCTTCTATTTTCTTATTAAATGGATAAGAATATTTTTGTTAGTAGTACTAATTCAAATATGAAGTAATTTTCTTTTGTAATGGAAAAATGATATAACCGTAAGTATTATTCCTAAATTTCACGTGCTTGAGTTGAAACTTTCTATTCAATTTTTGTCGGCTTTACAGTTAGATGTTATTTAATATGTTAACATATATCTATTTTGTACTACATATAACATATTACTAATTCTGTAATCGAGAGAGACGGAAGAAGTAATACTGTTAATTGGGTATTGATCGACTATTAATATTTATTTAGTGACATCTATCTCTTTTATGTTATAATTGATTTTATACTTATTTGTAATCGAGAGAGGCGAATAATGTAAAAATCAATTATAACAAGTAAGATAACCAAAATAGACTTACTAAAAGAGCGTGTTTTAGTTCAATCACATATTTCTGGTTCTTTAATATTACTATTTTGACGATTATATTGAATAAATGAGAGAAGTGAATTTGATTGTTCAACTTCAGTAATAACATATAAATATTATCGTGAGAGGTATTTATACTTTTGTGAGAATAAAAATTAAGGAATAAAGAATTTACTTTATAATCGAGATATCAAGTGAAGTTGGGATTCCAACACCTTTTAACGTATTGTGAAAGAAAAAAATATTTTCTCTATTTACAAATTATTTGTTAATTAATTTACCATCCAACTCTTTTTGATTTTCTCAAATAGTAATTAAACAAGAAACATCTATAAAATAGGTAAATCAATCTTTGTGGGTTCTATATCTTTTCTATACAATTATTTAACTGAGCACAAGTTAAAAATATATATATGCCAGTAATTCGTCAAATTTTTGGTACATATACACGTGTGTGCGTATGTATATGTAAAATAACAGATCTAGAGACATATTAAGATATTAAAAGTGGATGTCAATCACATCAATTGGCTATAGTCTTTTCATTATATCAAATCTAGACTCACAAGCCAAATTTAAAAGAGTTTTACCTATAAAAGGTGCTATAAAGTGTTTCCGTTGTCAGCATTTAAAGTACTTCTATGCATTAAGTGTCAACAACTTCATCCCTTTCCCAAGACAAACAGAAAAAGTGTAGAAACATAACTTCTAATATAGCCATCTAGTTTTTACAGGTTCTCCACTAGCAAAAAAAATGACATCCATAGCAAGAACATTTTCAACAAGTATCTCACAAAAAGAATTTTTTGTCCCTTTACTTGTGAAACTTTCTGAAACCAAAAAGACAATAACAAAAGAATGTATGTTGTCTTTCTTACTATCTGATGGAGATCAAGCTGTTGAGATCTTGAACAATGTTTGAGCTTTAGGTTGGGAAGGCTTTGTGGAAAATCCGGGGAGCTACGTTCCAAAAATTGTATGCAAATATCAACAAATTTGACAGAACTTCGAAGGTATGCGGTAAGATGATTCCTTTTTAATTTGAAGTTGTGAATAGTATCTATGAATTGAAGGATGTTGATGATGAAGATACTAGAGTTAAAATTAATAGGATAGATGATATGTTTATAAAAGAAGCTTTTAAAATCCTTTGTCCAGATGGTGTCGGGAGTTACTAACGGAACTTCTTCCAATATAGCTACTTTGTGTATGTTATAAACTGCTAGAGCATGGGGTAAGTTTGTGGGTTCCAGATTAATGACATATCAGAACACGTCAAACTATAATCTAGAGAGAGTAATATTGATATATGCAATTAAGCATATTCTACCAATCAATGCTGGAAGGTTGATTAACGATGAAATTCAGATGATTGTCACTATCTATTTTTTTCATCGAGCATTACTCACTTGGTAGAAAATTTTGGTGCTAAAATAGGTAACTTTGAACGAATTAAAAGTAAAGCTATTGTTGGTCGAAGGTACCTCCAAGTAGCAAGGCACGGGCTACACTAGGACAAGAAAGTTGAGAAAGTATAGAAACAGCAAAAGATGAGCAATCAACACCGTTAGAAATTGGCACTAACTCCGAGACTACCTCATCTGATATGCTAGCTTGTTTGCACCTGATATTGCAGGAACAATCTGATATATTACAAAGACGAGATGATATAATAAAAAGTTGGGATATGTTTATAAGAAAGCAAGTGAGAAGGGAAGGAGTATTAGGCGAAAAAATAACACAAATTATGATAGAGTTGGTACAGATGAAAACTAGTCAGAATCTTATTTTGTCAAACTCTAGAAAATCAATTTTCCTCTATGTCTCCAACAAGCAACATGATGGGAACTTAATGTATAACATTGCTAATGCAGTAAGATATTCTGACATATTCAGTTTTCAACCTTAACTCTGCTACAGATCCAGGTGTTAACAGCTTCAACTATGAACTTACAGTATGGTATCTAACACAAGAGTACTCTATGTCAATGGACGCTACCACCTCTTTTGCTTAGGCTTACATCAGAACATGAAGATGAATCTGCTGAGTTTCCAAATCCATTTGAACCAATTTTAGATACATCAACCTTTCATGGTTTAGCTACTATTGATAGCCCCTCTCACTTTTACGATGAAGGACCCATTGTTCCTTCCCAACATCCCGAAATTAACGACCTTGATGCTTCGCTTGACTTCTTCCAACATGACAGCATCAAAATGAGTGAAACTAACGCTTGAATTATTCATTCGGGAGAATGAATGATTTAGGTGTAGGAGGTGGTAACTTCTCTTACTATATGATGCTTTTGAAAAAATACTTATGTACTTTTTGGTATGATGGTTTTTATGTTTTTTGGTGGGTGAAGGAACAAAGGGACTTTGGCATGCTATAGGTGGGGTATTTTTTTTCGTTTTATTATAAATAGTCTACTGAAGGCAGCTTTTAAATAGCATTAGAAAAATGATGCTGCCTTTAAGGTTGATCCTACATGTAATGCTAAAATCTCATAAAAATAGTAATGTTTATAGTGTTTTGGCACTCTTTTTTGTTATTAATGTGACAAAAGTCAATTTCTCTCTGTTGTCATTGTCAAAATCTCTGTTTGATCTTTAATTTTTAAATGTTGCCAAAACTTTCTCATAATTTTTTTTTAGAGGAGTATTCTATTCTTAAAGATAACTTATTTCATATACTTTCATAGATTTCTTGTTTGGTTCTTTGCCATGATCTTAATATTTGAACCGAACACTTTTTAGGACTTTCAATTACTTTTTTTTAAATAAATAAATTGGCTAAACTTGATTTAATTTGTAAATCATGAGCCTTAAGAAAGATGGATCAATTATCATTCACGAGTCATATGACTATCTTTCCAAACTCATATTTGCTTATTGGTGATTGAAATTATGGTGTTCACTAGTCCCAAGTGTATTATGTGGTTAGTATATGTTACCTAGTTCTCTTGCTTATTTGTAAATCTAAAACTTGCCTTGAATATGGTTTGAGGTAAAATTCTAGGAAAATTTTGAGTTAGAGAAATGAAAATAGGCCTTCCTTGTTAAGCCATAGCCTAAATTGACCTACCTTGATAATTTTTATCCATAACTAACTCCGTTGAGCTTAAACAAATTATCCCTTCTTTGTTGGTTGTCGAGCTTTAGCCTCAAGCCATTTTTGTTATGATTTATTATTTATTCACCCCGTTTCCTTTTGGGAATCTTGAGAGTTGATTTAAATGTAAAATTATTAAGCGTGAATGGTGAAACGAACAAGTGAAAAAATAACTTATTGAGATCATTGATTTTTTGAGATGTTGTCATGAATACAGAACAAAAAAAAAAGAAAAGGAAAACAATGGAAATTGTGAAAAGATTGAAAAAGAAGTTGATTTATTAAAAGGTAAAGGAAAGTCGATTATGCTTGAGCAAGTAAAGTCTAGTGCTTAAAAGAAATTTGAGTCACTATTATCTATATGTATCCTACCTATCCCTAAGCCTATGTTACAATCTTATAAAAGTCCTACATGATCTCAACTCAAAGACTCTTGCATTAGTGGAGAACAACATGAAAGTCAAGCTTGTAGTTACTTCTGAAAACATGAGATACTTCTTTGTTGAGAGGGAGTGATTTTTTTTTGTATATATGCCCTTCTTTGTTTTATATCGATACATTGTATGAAATATGGGCATCTCTCTTCATTTTGTGAGATGCACCTCGGGATTAAAATAATATTATTATTTTAGTTCTCAATTAGTGAATACGAGTATGAAAAAAGAATATTGAACTCATGAGATCATCTTAGACGATTCTTCTTTTCCAAAAGTTCTCATGATTTTACTTAAAATATTTAGCCATTATAATTAATAATTTTTCTTGCTCGAGGAAAAGTAAATATTTAAGTGCGGGAGACTAAACAGATTTGGGACACTCTTGTTAATGCTCATGAGGGGACCGCTCAGGTAAGAAAGTTCAGAGTAGCCATACTTGCCGCTGAGTACTTAACCTTCATGATAAAGTCTAGAGAATTGTTACAGGACATGATTACCATATTCACAACCATTGTGAATGAACTGGTATCCTCGGGGAAACAACATTCCACTAAAAAACTGGTGGACAAGGTTCTTAGAGCTTTACCAGAATCATGGGATATGAAGGTCACTACCATAAGAGAAGCCAAAGATTTAACCACTGTGACATTAGATGAATTAGTTAGAAATTTAAAGACGTATGAAATGAATATGGAAGAATTCAAACGAGAGACGAGAACAAAAAGTAAGTCTCTAGCTCTTAAAGCTACTAAAAGCGATAGAGCAAACCTAAACTTTAAGAATTTTCTCAAGAAGGGAAAGAATAACAGGAAAAGAAACACCACTACAAAGGGAAAGAGCTCTGACAAAACCAATGGCTGCTACAAGTGTGATAAACCTGATCATCATATTAAAAAGTGTCATGTGTGGGAGATTGAATAGAGAAAGGAGAAAGCAAATAAGGAACAGAAGAACAAGGAACAAATGCACGAAAAGAAGAAGAAATCCTCATCAAAAGCCACGATGGCCGCATGGGGGATTAAGCTCTGATGACTCTGAAGATGAAAACATCGATGAAACTATACTGATGGCATTTGAAGACTCAGATTCAGACGAGGAGGTCAACTTTTCTAATCTTAAATCCAAATTGAAAAATTTCTCTAAGAAAAAACTAACCTCCTTGATGATCACAATGATTGATGATTTCGAAGACATGACTGAAAAAAGAGATAAATTGCTCAGGGTCGTCACTAGTCTTAAGTATGAAAACATAGATAGTGAAAATACTAAACGCCGATTGGCAAGAGAAAATCAGTCATTAAAGGAACATGTAAAACAACTTGGTGCATCTATCCTATCTCTTAGATCTGAAGTTCTAAAGCTAACCATCACAGGTAAAGACAAAGGATCTATTAGGAATGTCCAGCTAACATATGAACAACAAATGGAAAAAACCAGGAATGACCTCCTCAGAAAAGGATACATTAAGAAAAATAAGGTCTGAACTAACTTAAGTCAAGCATGAGCTTGAAAGATCAAATCGTTGGTCTACCTCCTCTAGAATTCTTACTAAGCTCAGTAATAGAACAAACACATAGCATGACAATAGGAATCAGATTTAAAACTGAGTCTAGCATAAGCTCCGAGCTATGTCATCACTGTAGAAATACCGGACACACCAGAGTAAAGTGTCCAGCAGCTCTAAGACAAAGAGAGAAAAATATGAGGGCTATATGAAATTGCATAGATGCTCAGCATAAAATAGCTAAAAAACAACTTTGAAAAAAGAACCTATTTTCTCACTCATTACCCAACTGGACTAAACGAGATCTAATACATCCTTTTATTTAAAGAAAAAGACCCATGCTTGTCTGGATTTCTAAAACTAACTTCTGATCCTTGTGGAGGTGAAAGTGAGAGGATGCAAGTAGAGATGGTACATGTACAACACTTGCTCAAGACATATGAAAGGAGACAAGAAGAGATTCCTCTCACTTACTAAAGAAAGGATGGAAAAATTGCTTTTGGAGGAAGCAAAAAGGGTCAGATAAAAGGTGTTGGCAAGCTATGAAGAACAGAAGCACAATCAATTGAAAATATCTACCATGTGGATGGACTCAATCACAGACTGCTAAGCATATCACAACTATGTGATAAAGGAAATAAGATAACATTTACTTCTGCAGGACGTAATAAATCTGAAGACCAGATGAATTGTTCTAACAGGTAAAAGGTACAAACATGTTCATATTGCTAATATCTCTAGTGTGCCTAGAGAGGACTTTATCTATCTAAGTGTGATGTTCAGAGATCCCTATCTTTGGCACAAAAGACTTGGTTGTGCAAGTCTCAGCCAACTAAACAAACTAGTCTCTAAGAACTTAGTGATTGGGCTGCCTAACACTAAGTTTAAAGAATACAAAGTCTGTGAAGCTTGTGGAAGGGGAAAATAAGTGAAGTTGTCCTTCAAATTGAAGAAAGTAGTAAGTACTTCTAGGTCCTTGGAATAGATCCATATGGATTTGTGTGGACATATGAGAGTGAAAGTGGTGGAAAAAGAAAAAAACAGGACCTTGTAAAAAATGGCTAGAACCATATTGATTGCTAGCAATCTTTCAAGTCAATTCTGGGTTGAAGCCATTAACATTGCTTCTTGCATAATCAATAGAGGCATGACTAGACTACTATTAGATAAGACCCCTTATGAGTTACACAAAGGCAAAAAATATAATATTTCTCATTTAAACAAGTGAACTATGTGTATTGAAGAAAGCATGCATGTTATTTTTGATGAATTCAGTATTGTAACTAACAGTGAAGTGCAAGATGAAGATGAACCTAGAAGAATATTTGAATACATGAACATAGAATAGGTAAATGAGATAGGTACTGACATCAACCCTGGTGAGAAGTTAGAGATGAATAAGGTAAAACTCTAATTGAGGAAACATTCACAGAATATTCTCAGGAGCCAGAATTGCTTGATGAGACACAAAATGAAGTCTCTAACTATCCTCAAAGTTCAACTCTGAAAGGATACAAATACCAAGGATTAATCCTATTGATAATATCCGTACTGATCTGAAATTTGGGATTACCACTAGATCAGGATTGCAAAATCTGTATGCTTTTAATGCTTTTTTTAAAAAATAATTTATTCTTGAACCCAAGAAAGTTAATAAAGCTTTGCAAGATGGAGATTGGATCATTATCATGTAGGAAGGATTACATTAATTTGAGATGAACAAAGTATGACACCTTGTACCAAATCCTGAAGGAAGAATAATTATTGTAATAAAATGGGTGGTCAGAAATAAATTAAATGAGTATGGAACAATCACAAGAAACAAGACTCGATTGATGGTCCAAAGATACAATCAGGAAGAAGGAATCAACTATGACGAGATATTTACTCCTGTTGGAAGACTCAAATTCATCAGACTTCTCATAGCCTTTACTTCATTCATGGACTTTACACTTTATCAAATGGATGTGAAAAGTGCCTTTCTAAATGGGCTTTTGAAAGAGGAAGTATATGTAAAACAACCACATGATTTTGAAGATTTCAAATATCCTAATTATATATCCAAACTTGATAAGGCTCTGTATGGACTCAAGCAGGCACCAAGAGCCTGGTATAAAAGACTGTCTAAGTTATTTCTTGCACATGGCCATACCAGAGGCAAGATAGAAATAACTTATTCCAAAAGGTAAAGGAAAAGAGATATGCTGATTGCACAGGTGTACGTGGATGACATCATATTTGGAGTCACAAATGAGTCAATGACAAAAGAGTTTGACAAGCTAATGGGCAATGAATTTGAGGTGATCATGATGGGAGAATTGAACTTCTTCCTGGGATTACAAATCAAGCAGACTCCTTCAGGAATAATTCACTAGCAGAAATATGTCAAAGAGCTACTCAAAAGATTTAAAATGGAAGACTCAAAGGAAATTGACACTCCAATTGCCACAGCCACAAATCTGAACATTGATGAAACAGGTCCATTAGTTGAATAGAAACTATATAGAGGAATGATTGGTTCACTTTTATATCTCATTTCCAGCAAACTGACATTGTGTACAGTATGGGACTATGTACTAGATTTCCATCCAACTCAAAAGAGTCCCATTTGAAAGTAGTTAAAAGAATATTAAGGTATCTCAAGGGAATATATGATTTGGGTTTATGGTATCCAAAAGGCAGCTCCTTCGAGCTAGTGGGATATGCAGATGTAGATTATGCTGGATTTCAAGTGGATAGAAAAAGTACAATAGGTATGACACACTTTCTTGATTCATGTTTGATCTCATGGGCAACCAAGAAACAAAACTCTGTAGCTTTGTCAACGGCTGAAGGAGAGTATGTTACAACAACATATTTATATGCTCAATTGTTATGGATAAAGAAACAATTTCAAGACTTTGGGATAGACATTCAGTGTGTACCAATCTTCTACGATAACACAAGAATAATCAATACTGCAAAGATCCAGTCCAGCACAAGAGGACCAAGCACATTGACATAAGACACCATTTTAAAGGGATAGTATAGGAAATGGTCTTATCTCTATGAAATTTTGTTCCACTGAAAAGCAGATAGTTGACATTTTTACTAAGGCCTTAAGTAGAGAACATTTTAAGAGAAACAAGTTGGAACTCGGATTAAGCTTGCATAAATATCCCTCTATTCTAAGCGGTCAGTTCTCTTTATATATCTGTTAATTACTTATTTTCAGCTCAGTTTTGTACTTTTAGTTGTATGACCTTTTATCAATATACATCTTCTTATGTCACAATATATAATAAAATATTCGTTTGTGTGATAGAAGTAAGCTGAACTAAGGGATGAAACTTCAAGTATATAGACACTACATGAGGTATATGAGTCATTTTTGTACAAATCAGATTTTTAATGTTGATCACGCTTACCTGTCCCATCCATCAAGTTCTACCAAATCACATTAAAAGTCCTGATATGAAATGACAGCCCTGAAGCATCAGTCTGTGCAACCTTTATGAAAGGTAATAATGGGTTTTCTTTTAATTCAAGTATATATATACCCCTTCTGTTACACCCCATAAACTTCTAACATTTATTCGGCCTATTCGTATGTTAGTCAAGAGTTTTAGAGTACGATGCGTGTGAGAAACAGCCTAGGGAAAGGCCGATCGAGCACGAAATCGAGGTTGCATGGGAGAAGGCCGGAGCAGGCTGCCAAAGGGGCAACGTGTCACGGACCCTCCCCCCGCCCCACATTGGGCTCCGTGACACGCCTGTGTTTTAGCACGATGGGTTCCGAGCCACGGACCCCTTGTCCACCGCCCAAGTATATATATATGGTCCCTTTAGTTGTTGAATAATTTTCTATATACCAACTTCGGCTGGAGCAGAAAGAGTACGAAGAAAAGAATAGTTTTTCATCCGCTTACGCTATGAAACACCGCCCAAATTCAAATTAACTTCGGATATTGAATCCTAAGACTGTAGGGAGCATTACTACGGGGTTATTTTCGTGAAATTCGCCCGGCGAATCGTAACTCCGCTGAGCAAAAGCTATCAGAATTGCTTCAAACTGATTTCTATATGATCACATGCTTCAAGTAAGTATTTCTCCCTTCTGAACTCTCGAAAAATTATATGTTTTCGGTGTGTTTCGTTAAGTTGAAGTATAGTCAATATTAGTACTATAAGTTATTGATTTTACAGAATTTAGTGCTGAAACTAGTCCTATTTTCTCAGTGGTACGATTACAGTTAGGAAGGATTATTGAATAACAGTTGAAACTCGCTAGTTATTCAGAAAGACGACAATTGAGGTATGTTAAGGCGAATTCCTTCGGCAAGTTAGCTTCCTTAGTATTGTAATACAGTTGAGTCCCAGTAAGAGAGTCAAAGGCATATTTGTTGTGATTAGCTGTTGTTCTTGTATTGAGTTCTATTATACTGAGGCCGCGAGGGCCATATTGAGTTCTGTTATATTGAGGCCAAGAGGGCTAAACTGAGTTCTGTCATCTTGAGGCGGCAAGGGCCATATTGAATTCTGTTATAGTAAGGCCACGAGGGCCATAATGAGTTCTGTTACAGTGAGGCCTTGAGGGCCATATTGAGTTCTATTGTACTAAGGCCGCGAGGGCTGTATCAGGTCTTATTCTACTGAGGTCGTGAGGGCCATAGTGAGTTCTATTAGATCGAGGCTGTGAGGGTCGTTTTGAGTCACCATATACTGAAATCATTAGCAACCAAATAGTGGAGCATATATTGTTGTAACTTCCGAGGCTTATGGGGGCCCAGGTAGGTTATTCTTGTATGGGGTTGTACCTTCCAGACTTATGGGGGCTCGGTTAGGTTCTTGTTTGTATATACGTGTATCCTGTTAATTAATTACTATAGGTAGCGAGATCATTCAGGTTAAACTCTTGGCCTTCTATATGATTATTTTAGTTCTTCAGCTCTCATTCAGTTATTGTTTTACCGCCTTACATATTGGTACATATTGTACTGACGCCCTCTGTGGGTGCTGCACTACTTGCCTGCAGGTGTAGATAGGTACATACCAGGAACTTGATAGCTTCCATCCAGGGTTAGCAGTATAGTTAACTCCCTTCCTCCAGAGCTAGTAGCTAGAAGGTCTACTCTTTTTTGATTGTTCAGCTTATGGGTAGGTCGGGGCTCTGTCTCGACCACTATTCTACTCCTAGAGGCTTGCGGATGTATAATACCCTGTGGTTATTCTGTTGTTGGCCGTGTGGGGCCCATATATATATATATATATATATTTCATTTTGTGATGACGACCATGTGGGGCCTTGTTTAGTTGTTGAGTAGTGGCCTTGTCGTCTATAGCATGTGTAAATCGCCTGATTTTCATTTCAGTTATAACTAGACAGCATGGTGGCCTTGTTGGCCCACATAGGACTCTCTATCATTATCTACTTCTGGGTAGCTGTTTTATTTTACAGGTGGCTATGCAGCCTTGTCGGTCGGGGGCTGTGTTTACAGCCGAGGTATAGGCCGTTGTTTTCTTAATTTGAGGAGTAAGTTTGCACCGGAAGTGCATAGGTCTAGTCAGATCAGTCCAGACCCTAGCAGGGCACCAGGTGCCAGTCATACCCCACTAAGGCGAGGTGTGACAAACTTGGTATTAGAGCAGGTCGTATCTCAGGGAGTTTGCAAGCCATGTCAAGTAGAGTCTTGTCTATGGATGTGTGTGCACCACATTCTATAGATAGGAGGCTATGATACATAATAGTGTGGTTACTCTTCTTTCTCCTCCAGTTGTGCTATAAAGCTGAGTTGTATAGGGTAATCCCCTAAGCTTACGTTATTGTGTTATTTACAGAGAAAAATGTTAGATACACGACTGCGACTGGTTGAGATTTAGATATGACGTTTGGAGAGGGCACCAGTAGGGGGCCCCAATTAGAGTCAACCCGGTCTGAAGGCGACAGGGAGACATCCCCTCGATCTCCCCAACACTCACCACCGTACTCAGAGCCCACCAGGGCAGTAGATATACCAGTACCACCCCCAACTATTCTAGTACCATCGGATCAGGAGCTTAGAGATGCATTTTATACATGGGTTCAGATGATGGTTGCCCAGCGTCAGCCTCCGCCAGTAGTACTAGCTGCCGCTGAGCCTGGTGAAGGGCCTGTTAGCTCGAGAGTTCGTGAATTTCTCGCTATGAGTCCCCCACAGTTTACAGGGGCCAATTGTAGAAAGGATCCCTATAATTTTATAGATCAGTTACAAAGGATATTCAGGGTTATGAGTGCCTCGTCTACTGAATCAGTTGAGCTAGCAGTATTCCGACTGCGAGATGTAGCAGTTTTGTGGTATGAGAGTTGGGAGAGATCCCGAGGTAGAGATGCACCTCCACCTACGTGGCATGTTTTCTCTGAGGCTTTCATAGATCATTACTTGCCCCGAGAGGTCCGACAGGCCAGAGTAGAGCAGTTCTTGCACCTAGAGTAGGGAAGAATGAGCGTAAGAGAATATGTATTGAGGTTTGATTCCTTAGCCAGGTATGTGCCCTCGTTTGTTGACACCATGCCAGCCATGGTGCCTCAGTTCCTTATGGGACTTGTGCTAGTGTATGTGGAGTCATGTATTACGGCCACATTGCGAGAGGATATGGATATCTCATGAGTGCAGGCATTTGCTTTGAATATAGAGGAGCTCAGGCAGCGTCAGTACGCCATGAAGAGGACAGGGCAGGAGCAGCGTCGGAGGAGCAGGCCCGCAGACTTTCAGGCAGATTTTCCGGGTGGACCCCGACCTCGCTTATCAGATAGGCCGCCCAAACCTCGCTCCAATAGCGGCAGGGTAGCAGATCAGATCGTCATGGACAGTTAGGTCCCGACGAGAGTTCACGAGCATCAGGCTCACAACAGCAGCCGGATCAGAAAGAATTAACAGTGCCACGATGCAGTACTTACCACAGGCAACACCCGGAGAGGTGCAGGTATGACTCCACAGCCTGCTATTCTTGCGGGAAGGAAGGGCATATGATGAGAAATTGTCAAACTAGATGCCAGAGCAGCCAAGGTCAGTAGGATAGGTCTTCAGCAGGTTCGTGTGCCCCAACACCCTCTGCAGGGCGCGGACCCTCAGCTCCAGCTGGTAGAGGTCGAGTAGATCCGCGACATCCAGTTCAGGCAGCATCTAGGATCACACATATGCACTACCAGGGCGACAGGAGTCAGAGTCGTTACCAGATGTTGTGACAGGTATATTAGATGTCTGTTCTCAATCAGTTTATGCTTTGATAGATCTGGGCTCTACTCTGTCATATATTACTCCATTAGTAGCCCGAAAGTTTGATATAGTGCCAGAACTGCTTCAGTGATCTTTTTCAGTATCTACACCCGTAGGTGACTCTATTATTGTTAAAAAAATTTATCGGGATTGTACAATAGAGATTGTGGGTCGTCAGACCTCAGTAGATTTAGTAGAGCTAGAGATGATTGATTTTGATATAATAATGGGTATGGATTGTTGGCACCGTATTATGCTATTGTAGAATGTTGGACCAGAATCGTCCGATTCCACTTTCGAGGGAGGTAGAGCGAGAATGGAGATGTAATACAACCACACCAAAGGGTAAGTTCATATCCTTTATTAGGGCAAAGAAGTTGATAACAAAGGGTTGTATCTACCATATTGTTAGGGTCCGGGATTCGCAAGTAGAGTCCCCGACTCTTCAGTCTATCCCAGTGGCTAATGAATTTCTAGATGTGTTTCCAGATGAACTCCTTGGCATCCCTCTAGAAAGGGAAATTGATTTCTCTATTATCCATCCTTCCATACCGAATGACTCCGGCTGAATTGAGGGAATTGAACGAACAACTGAAAAATTTGTTAGATAAGGGTTTTATCAGGCCAAGTACGTCACCGTGGGGTGCACCAGTTCTATTTGTGAGGAAGAAAGATGGCTCTCTCAGTATATGCATAGATTATCGACAGTTGAATAAAGTGATTATCAAAAATAAATACCCGCTTCCTAGGATAGATGATTTGTTTGATCAGTTGCAAGGTGCGAAATATTTTTCTAAAATTGACCTGAGATCTGGATACCATCAGGTTCGAGTGCGGGAGAAGGATATCCTGAAGACGACTTTCAGGACCAGGTATGGTCATTTTAAGTTCCTAGTTATGTCCTTTGGGTTGACAAATGCCCCAACAGTATTCATGGACTTAATGAACAGTGTCCGACCATACTTAGATTTGTTTGTGATCGTGTTTATTTACGATATTTTGGTATACTCCCGCTTAGAAGCAGAACACAGGGATCATTTGCGGACAGTACTTTAGACCCTCAAAGACCGCTAGCTATATGCGAAATTATCTAAATGTGATTTTTGGTTGATTTCTGTAGATTTCTTGGGCCACATTGTGTCAAAGGCTGGTATTCAAGTTGATTCACAAAAAATATAGGTAGTAAATACATGGCCCGGACCTACCACTCCCACAGAAGTTTGCAGTTTTCTGGGTCTAGCCGGGTATTACAGGAGGTTTGTAGAGGGCTTTTCTACCCTATTGGCGCCCTTAACTAAATTGACTCAGAAAGCAACCAAATTTCAGTGGATCGAGGCCTGTGAGCAGAGTTTCCAAGAATTGAAAAACAGGTTGACGTCAGCACCAGTGTTAGCGTTTTCAGAAGGTTCAGAGGGGTATGCCGTGTATTGTGACGCTTCAGGCGTCAGGTTGGGGTGTGTCCTAATGCAACACGGGAAGGTAATCGCTTATGCCTCCAGACAACTTAGAAAGCACGAAAGGAACTATTCCACCCATGATCTAGAGTTAGCTACAATGATTCATGCCTTAAAAATATGGAGGCATTACTTGTATGGTGTACATGTGGATATTTTCACGGATCATAAGAGCCTCCAGTATATTTTCATGCAGAAAGAGTTGAATTTGCGACAGCGCCGTTGGTTAGAGTTGCTAAAAGATTACGACGTGAACATCTTGTATCATCCAGGGAAAGCTAATATTGTAGCAGATTCCCTCAGTCATAGATCTATGGGGAGTTTAGCATATCTGAATCCAGAAAAACGGGAGATAGCCCGAGAGTTGCATCGATTAGCCAGTTTAGCAGTTCGGGTAATAGATTCAGGAGAAAATGGGGCCATAATTCAGAATACAACAGTATCGTCCCTGGTGGTAGAGGTAAATGAACGATAGTATGAGGACTCTCATTTAGCACAGCTCAGAGATAAAGTTCGACAGGGCGAACTAGCGGCTTTTGGGGTAGCTGAAGATGGGGTATTAAGGTACAGAGGTTACCTCTGCGTTTCAGATGCAGCAGGGCTCCGCCAAAAGATTATGGTAGAGACATACTATTCTCGTTACTCTCTTCATATTGGCTCGACGAAGATGTACCAGGACATAAAAGAGATATACTGGTGGCCCGGAATGAAGAAAGTTGTAGCCGCATTCATAGCCCAGTGCCTAATTGTCAGCAGGTGAAGGCTGAGCACCAGAGACCTGGCGGATTAACTCAGGAGATGACTATACCAATGTGGAAATGGGAAGCAGTTAATATGGACTTTGTGATAGGGTTACCCCGTACTAGACGTAAGTTTGACTTTATTTGGGTTGTCGTTGATAGACTGATGAAATTAGCTCACTTCCTACCAGTTCGGACTACATTTTCAGCTGAAGACTATGCAGAGTTATACATCAAAGAGATAGTCTGGTTGCATGGTGTTCCAGTATCTATTATTTCTGACAGAGGAGCATAGTTTACAACTAGATTTTGATAGTCATTTCAGAAAGGTTTGGGGACGCAGGTTAATTTGAGTACAACCTTATATCCCTAGACAGACGGCCAGGCAGAGCACACCATTCAGACACTCGAGGATATGTTACGAGCGTGTGTGCTAGACTTTGGAGGGAGTTGGGACGAGCGTTTACACCTTGTTGAGTTTTCATATAATAACATTTACCATTCTGCCATACAGATGACGCCTTATGAGGCATTATATGGGAGAAAATGCAGGTCCCCGGTTGGGTGGTTCGAAGTAGGAAAAACAGGGTTAGTCGGGCCAGACCTGATCCACCAGTCAGAAGAGAAAGTGAAACTCATCAGAAAATAGCTACTAACAGCTCAGAGTCATCAAAAATCCTACTCAGATGTGCGACGCAGAGACTTAGAATTTGATGTGAATGACTGGGTATACCTTAAAGTGTTGCCGATGAAGGGCGTAATGAGATTTGGTAAGAAGGGCAAGCTTAGCCCAAGGTTCATTGGGTCGTATCGGATCATCCGGAGAATAGGCCAAGTGGCATATGAATTAGAGTTGCCTCTAGAGTAAGAATCTGTCCATCCAGTATTTCACGTGTCTATGTTGCGAAGGTGTATAGGTGACCCGTCCCGAGTAGTACCAGTTGGAGATATTCAAGTCACTGAAGAGCTAGCTTATGAAGAGAGTCCAGTTGCAATATTAGATCGGCAGGCTCACAGACTGAGAACTAAAGATGTGGCCTCCATTAAAGTATTGTGGAGGAACAAAAATAAAGAAGAGATGACCTGGGAAGCTGAGGATAACATGAGGTCTAGATATCTTCACTTGTTCCAGGATTCACTCAGATTATAGAGTTAAGATGATGTTGTTACTTAGTTATTATTTTATTACTTATGTTATCAGTATTGTTGATTAGCTATTCCTTAGTTATGGAAGAGTTACTATAGTGTGGTGCGAGATATATGTGTTGTACTTTTTTGCATTTCAGGGTTTTTGGATAGTCCATATTATAGGGGAGACTCTGCCGAAATTTTTCTAAGATAATAGTTGAAAGAATTAAGCTCTTGTAAGTAACATTAAAGGACAAATNTTCGGCTTATATCACATTTCAAAGGGTGCATAGAGTATTTTTAACTCCAGCCCTTTTTTCTTAGTAAAATTAAATATTTATTTCCTATATTCATAATAGTATATTTATAGGCAAACAATTAAACTTTGATAAACTGATTAACTAATAAGCTAATAGACCACTGATACCCTAATAGCAATTTTTCAACCTGACTCCTTTAGTAATGTAACTAATAGAGTTTGAAAATAAGTCAGTCAATTCCATGAAATTCATTATCGTAAAATGTAAAAGACGTGATAATTTTACTATAGTATTATCTGAAACCCAAAGGATGATTTTGGTAAGATGAGATAATCATAGTATAAAATTTTGCACTGTTTTATGTAGTGTTTGATTTTAAAATCTTGCATGTCTCATTTATTAAAGGGAAAAAAGTTTAAAATGTTCTTAAATTACGTGAAATTGAATAAAAATATTCTCCATTAATAGTTTGATCCAAAAATACTTATATCGTTAATGTTTTGGTCTAAAAATACCTC
>JACEIK010001337.1:256410-269402 GCA_018107945.1 Datura stramonium
GCGCCTTGGCTGGTGGGGGGCAACCCCCCCCCCGACCTCAAGTGTATATATATAGTCCCCTCCTTTAATTTGAATCATTTACCAAATGATATTTCCGCCAAGTTAGAGAAAACACGAAGGTTTCATTAAATTGTCATCCGATTATGCTACCAAACGCCGTCCAAACGCAAATTAACTTCGGGTAATGAGTTCTAGGCCTACAGGAAGCATTACTACGGAGTTATTTCTCAAAAATTTGCTCGGCAAACCGGAACTCTACCGAGTAAAAGTTGTCAGAATTGCTCCAAATTGCTTCATACTCTGTCATAGGCATTAGGTAAGCATTTCTCCCTTTTGAACTCTCAAAAAATTATAGATTTTCGACAGAGTTATTTGAAGTTGGATTATAGTTAATTCTATTATCGAAAGTTATCAATATTTGTCAAGTTTAGTATTGAAAGTAGTTCTCTACTCTCAGCATAGAGGTTACAGTTGGAAAGAACTTTCGTTTGCAAGTTAAACCTCACCAGTTAAATCAGAAATCAGCATTCGAGGTATGTTAAGGAAAATTCTTTCGGCAAGTTGTTCATGTCATGTCATAATACGACCTAGACTCTTGTAAGAATGCCAGAAGCGTGATTTTTGTGGTTAGATGCTATTGTTAGTCTGAGATTAGTGTAGTATGTTCAGATTGGGATTGACGCAGCCCTGTATAGCCTTCTATGACCAATCCCAGGGTTATTAGTTGTGTCAACGCCTATGAGGCTATATGACGTTGCTCCAAGTAGTAAGATGCCATCCCAAGGGATGATGCAGAGGCCCAAGATATCAACCTCCCAACTCATGGAGCTTGTCCCTGNATATGACGTTGCTCCAAGTAGTAAGATGCCATCCCAAGGGATGATGCAGAGGCCCAAGGGCTATATTATAGTTCAATCCATGGCTGGACTATTATTTTTATGTCGTATCGGCATCACTGACCCTCGTTGAGCTTGGTGCTCAAGGTGCAGTTATCAGGAGTCCACCAGACTAAAAAACAGCTACAAATCAGGAGCCGAGCGGGCTCAGTTGCTGACCCAGGGGACTGGTAGGTTGGCTATAGTTACCTTTTGACTCATTTTGACCTTTTTAGGGGTATATAGATTGGAGTGTGCTCGCCAGGGCTTATGGGGGCCCCTGGCGGGTTATTTTGTGTTGGTTGTATCTTTCGTGCTTATGGGGGCCAGATAAGGTTCTTGTTTCCACTATTTATTGTTAGTTGTACAACATGTTTAAGGTTATTCAAGTTAACTCTCTATCCCTTCTATTGAAGTGTTTCAGTTTCATTATCAGTATTTTTCATTCATTTTCATTTACTGCCTTACATATTCGATATATGTTGTATTGATGCCCATATTTGGGTCGCTGCATTACTTGCCTGTAGGTAGGGTAGACACGGTTTAGGACCTCCCTAGTCATCAGCCGAGTCAGCAGTCTAATCATCTCCTTTTGCCCCGGAGTTGTCAGTTAGAAGGTTTGTTCCTTGATTGTACAGTTTATGGGTAGGTCAGGGCCCTGTCCCGACCATTATTCCACTCTTAGAGTCTTGCAGGCTACAGATTTCCAATATTAGTTTTGTTGTAGGCAGCATGGGGCATATGTATATTTTCTTTTGTGTGATGTCCATGTGGGGCCTAGTTTACCTATTAGTTAGCGGCCTTGTCAGCAATAGTATAGTTCTGATTGCCTGTTTTCATTATGACAAAACTAGACAGCATGATGGTCTCATCGGCCCGCATAGGATCCCCTTTATTGCGTGTTGTTGGTCATCTTTTTCTCTTTACAGGTAGTTATACGACCTTGTCGGCTGGAGGTTATATTTACAACCGAGATATAGCTCGTCATTTTCTTGATTTGAAGAGCAGGCGTGCACCAGAAGTGCATAAGCCCAGTCAGGTTAGTTCAGATCCCATTATGGAACCAAGTGCTAGTCATGCCTCCCAAGGTGAGGCGTGAATGAGTGATCACGGGTCTGGGGCCTTGAGGCCAATAAAAATATATATTATGGTGGCAACGTAGTTCTGGGAACCTGGGTGCGCTTGAACCCTAGTTTGCTCGGTGCTAAGTCCTACTCCCACTGGATAGTCCTAGACTGACTACTAAGTTGATAGTTTGAAACTGGGGTCCAAGACTTCAACTGAGTCAGGGATACTATCTGAGAGTACCCTGAAAGTCTTATGGGACCGGATTCTGTAGGTGGGTTCTAAGACTGGTTAGAGATGCTTATCTAGAAGTGTCGTAACTGTCTAAAGAACAAACTGTAATATGAAGTTGGGGTCCTAGGGCTGGTCAGAGCTGCTTATCTAAAAGAGTCATGACCGCTTGAAAAACCACTAAAATCTTATACTGAGTCTAATACTGATAACTGGGAGGTATCACGGACACCTCAAGGATTAACTATAGTCAAACTGATCAGCTGACATTTTTGAATAAAACTGAGTATTCTAACATTCTGACTAAAATGAACTGACATATATCTGACTAAGATTTCAATACATACTAACAATATGGGAATCCCCAACACTAATAGAATCCAACAATTTCGATAATTAATCAATTATGCAAGACTCTAGTTTTCTGCATTCAAGGGTTAGGGCTAGAATTCACTTTACAGGGACAAGCGTCAATGTAGTCACGAACTGGTGGAAAATATCTACAATTAACATAAATAATATTCAACATGAATTAAATGAAGTCTGACATATAATTTCTTCACATTCGAAAGTTTCAGGGCTAGAACTGATAGAGAAAATAGAGGAGATTTTGGGGACACAAGGGAAGAACTATTCCCTTGTTGAATTCCCACATAACTGGTGGAGAAATCCAAAGAAATTCCTTGAGAATCTGAAGGGAAGTGGACTGTCCTAGTTCTAGCTCTAAGAGTTCCTAAGAGGACTTTATGATGTTTTCTGAAGTTTTGAGTGAGGAATGAGGAAGAAGAACCATTTAATCCCTCTAAATCCCTTAATTCAAAGTTAAACGACATATTTTAGAGACCAAATAGGTGGAAAATTATAAAAATAACCCTAGAATTTAAATCTGAAAACTGGCCTATGAGGTCCCAACGGGTCACTCAATGAGTCATTGGTTGTGACCATGACTCGTTGGGACCTCTCATTGGTCCCACTGCCTGGGACCTAAACACACTGGATTTTGCAACGGGGTTCACCACGACTCGTTGGATGAACAAACGGGTCGTTGGCTCCTCCCGTGGCCACTGCAAGAGGAAACCTGGAGGGGCTAACGACAGGTGACACAATGACTCATTGGTGGACCCAACGGGTCGTCATGTCTAGTCGTTAGGTTCACTAAAAAGATTTTTTGAAAATGTATAAGTTGAAACGACAGGTGCTGACAACAACTCATTATGGGAAACAATGGGTTGTTGTTTCCACTTGTCATCACTGGAAGGGGATTTCAGGGTTTTCACCCAACGACTCTCACAACGGGTTGTTGTTTCTGACAACGACTCGTTGCTTGAGTCGTGGGGTCCTGAAAAGGATTTCTGAGCTGGGGAAACCATGACTTACAGGATGACTCGTTGTTTCTCACAACGAGTCGTTCCTTGTCTCGTGAGTTCCCGAGAGACCAAGCTCTGCTGACCACGACTAACACAACTAGTCGTTGGAGCTGACCACGACTTTGTCTCAGTCGTTCTGAGGCATTTTTTCTGGTTTTTTCTTCTGGATTTTCTTGAAATGTCTGAGTCTGGTCTAGAAAAGTTTTGGGGTGTTACAATATATCCCCCTTGGGATCATTTTTCCTCGAATGAAGACAAAAGTTGCAGGAAAACTAGGAAAAGAGCTGAGATTTCTAGACTGAGACTATAAACTGGTGTTTGAAGGAGTAACTTACTCCGAACTGACTTAACCGTACTAACAGAGCTGATGCAACTAGAATGAACATAGAAAATCTAGATACGGCTGATGAGTAAGGAACTGAATAGAGTACTGGGGAGGTTTAGTACCTGATGCCGGAATTGAACTGGAAGGAAATAAGTGTGGGTATATAACCATCATATCTACTTCGGCTTCCCACGTAACTCCTTCTACATGACGATTTCTCCACAAGACTTTGACTGAAGCTACTTCTTTTTTCCTCAGCTTACGAACCTGACGGTCAAGGATCTGAACTGGGACCTCTTCGTAAGAGAGACTATCTTTCACTCCCGCACTGTCTAATGGCACAACTGAAGTTGGATCATCGATGCACTTCTTCAATAATGACACATGGAATACTGGGTGCACAGATGCCAATTCTGAAGGTAATTCTAGCTCATAGGCTACCTTGCCAATTCGCTTCAAAAATTTGTAGGGTCCCACATATCTTGGACTGAGCTTTCCTTTCTTCCCAAATCTCATCACCCCTTTTATGGATGAAATTTTCAGATAAACCCATTCATCCACTGCACACTCTAATTCTCTTCTCCTCACATCAGCATACGATTTCTCATGGCTCTGAGCTGTTTTTAGTCGTTCTCGGATGAGCTGTACTTTCTACATAGCTTCATGGACTGATTCTGGCCAGATTAGAGTAGCTTCACTGACCTCAAACCACCTGATAGGAGATCTGCATCTCCTACCATACAATGCCTCAAACGGGGCCATCTGGATACTGGAGTGGTAGCTGTTAATGTACGCAAATTTGATGAGAGGCAAGTGATGATCCCAACTGCCCTTGAAATAGATCGCGCACGCCCTCAACATATATTCTAGGGTCTGAATAGTCCACTCAGCTTGTCCATCTGTCTCCTGGTGAAAAGTTGTGCTGAGCTTGACCTGGGTACCAAGTCCCTTCTGAAAGGACTTCCAGAAGTGAGAGGTGAATTGGGTACCTCTATCTGAAATAATGGAAAAGGGCACCCAGGAAGTCTGACCAACTCCTAGATATAAAGCGTAGCAAAGTCCTCAGCTGAATCTGTAGTTTTAACTGGGAGGAAATGTGCTGACTTAGTTATATGGTCTACTATCACCCAGATTGAATCATGGTGCCGACGAGTCCGAGGTAGACCCGTAATAAAATCCATATTTACTTCTTCCCACTTCCATGTGGGTATGTTGATATCCTGAGTCATACCTCCCGGTCTCTGGTGTTCTACTTTAACTTGCTGGCAGTTCGGGCACTTAGCTACAAATTCAGCAATGTCTCTCTTCATGCCGTTCCACCAGTAAATATCCCATAAATCACGGTACATCTTAGTAGCACTTTGATTGATGGAATATCTGAATTGTGTGCTTCAAAAAGTATCTGCTGTCTCAAATCACCCACATCTGGTACGCACAACCTACCCTGGTAATGGAGTACACCATCTCCCCTTTGAGAAAAAGCCTCCACTTCTATTCTGCAAACCGCCTCCTTCAGTTTAAGCAGTGTGAGATCTTCATCCCGCCTTGACTTAACTTCAACTACCAATGAGGAATCTGATCTACTCTGCACTAGTACTCAGCACTCAGCTCAATCAACCAACTGTACTCCCAACCGAGCTAATCTGTGGATATCATTTGCCAGCTTCTTTTTTTCCTTCCTCAACAAGAGCCACGCTCCCCATAGACACTCTGCTTAAGGCATCAGCCACCACATTGGCTTTGCCCGGGTGATACAGCACGCTCATGTCATAGTCCTTCCGTAGCTCCAACCATCTTTTCTGATGAAGATTTAGGTCTTTTTGACTGAACACATACTGAAGGCTCTTGTGATCAGTGAAAATATCCACGTGAGCCCCGTACAGGTAGTGTATCCATATTTTCAATGTAAAAACCACCGTTGCTAACTCCAGGTCATGAGTCAGATAATTCTTTTCATGAACCTTGAGCTGTTTGGAGGCGTAGGCTATCACCTTGCCCCGCTGCATCAGAACGCAACCGAGTCCAACTTTGGAAGCGTCACAATACACTACAAACTCATCTGATCCTTCCGGCAAGGTCAACACTCGAGCAGTAGTGAGTTGAATTTTTAACTCCTGGAAACTCTTCTCACACGCATCTGACCACTGAAATTTCACCTTCTTCTGATTCAGCCTAGTCATAGGGGATGCTATAGAGGAAAATCCTTCCACAAAACATCGGTAGTAACCGACTAGACCCAAGAAACTTCTGATTTTTTGGGGGGAGGTAGGTATGGGCCAGTCTTTCACCGCTACTATCTTTTAAGGATCTACCTGAATACCCTCACCCGAGACCATATGACCAAGTAAATTCATGGAATTCAACCAGAATTCACATTTGCTAAACTTGGCAAACAACTAGCGGTCTCTGAGTGTCTAAATCACTATCCTCGGGTGATTAGCATGTTCTTCCTTATTCCTGGAGTATACCAGAATGTCGTCGATAAATACAATGATGAACATGTCTAGATACTGCTTGAAGACTCTGTTCATCAGGTCCATGAAGGCTGCAGGGGTATTAGTTAGTCCGAAGGACACAACCACAAATTCATAGTGATCATACCAAGTTCTAAAAGTTATTTTTGGTACGTCACATCTCTGACTCTCAGCTGATGATACCCTGACCTGAGATCTATCTTGGAGAAACAACTGGCTCCTTGAAGCTGATCGAATAAGTCATCAATCCTGAGTAGGGGATACCTGTTCTTGACTTTAACCTTGTTCAATTGAGGTAATCGATGCACATTTTGAGGGTACCTTCTTTCTTTCCACGAATAGTACTGGAGCACCCCAGGGAGAGATGTTGAGTTTGATAAAACCTTTATAGAGAAGGTCTTTTAGCTTCTCCTTCAACTCCTTAAGCTCAGATGGAGCCATTCTATAAGGAGGGATGGAGATGGGCTGAGTATCTGGGAGTAGGTCTATACCGAAGTCTATTTCCCGCTTAGGAGGGACTCCGGGAAGATCTTCGGGAAACACATCAGGGAACTCACTAACAACTGGAACTGACTGGNTGGCATCTGGTCTAGTGCTTTCTCCCAAGTCACAAAGAAGTCTATTTCCCGCTTAGGAGGGACTCCGGGAAGATCTTCGGGAAACACATCAGGGAACTCACTAACAACTGGAACTGACTGGATAGTTGGCGTCTCAGAGCTAGAATCCATGACCTGAACTAGATGATAAATAACCCTTTGAAAATAAGCTTTCTGGCCTTAAGGTAGGAAATAAACCGACCCTTAGGCACTAAACTACTGCCCGTCCACTCTAAAGCTGGCTCATTAGGAAGCTGAAGCCTGACGACCCTAGTTTTGCAGTTGATTGAGGCATAACCAGAGGGTAACCAATCCATTCCAAGAATGAGTTCAAAGTCAACCATGTCTAACTCCTACCAAATCAGCTGGAATGACTTTAGTCAAGATTGAGAATAGGCAGTTTCTATACACCCAGATGGCTTTAACTGACTCGCCAACTGGGTGTGGAGACTGAGAATGGCTCTGAGAGGACCTCTGGATGATATTGAACTGGACTACTACATAGGGAGTCATGAACGAAAGTGTGGCTCCTAGATCTAGTAGGGAATACATGTCTAGATGAAAAAGGCGTAACATACCCGTGACCACGTCAGGTGAGTTCTCCTGATCCTGACGAGAGGACAAAGCATAAAAACAGTTTTGGTGCTGGCCGCCATCCGTACCTGAGGTGTTGGGCTGCTGAGCTGGTCGGCCTGCTGGAGCTACTAAAGCAGTGGATTGTGATCTCCCCCGTCCTGCTGACGGGCAGTCTTTGAGCCGATGACCAAGCTGTCCACAACCAAAACAACTCTCTCGACCTTGAAGACACTCTCATGGATGGTTCTTTCCACACTTAGGCAAGCTGGGTAGCTGTAGCTGTTGCTGGAGCTATGACTTTGGGATTGTGAGTCAGATGCTCCACCTCTCCGATCCTTGCAGGACCGAAAAGTAGGGGCACTAGCCGAAGTGGGTGATGGAGCCCTTTGCTTCTGTGGGCGGCTACTACCACCAGATCTCTGATGGCCATGATCTGACTAGCCAGTTCTTTCCCATTTGTTCTCCCGCTCCAAATCTTTTAATTTTTCTGCCTCAATTTGCTGAATATGAAATTTGAGGTTGGAGAGATAGATGTTCTTAATAAGCATTGCAGTTCTTCACTCCTTAAGGACCAAGTTCGACACTCCATTAATAAATTTCAGCATACGAGCTCTTCGCTCGGCTACCATCTCTGGAGAATATTTAGACAACCTGGTAAAATCCAGTGCATACTCTTCCACCGTCCGATTTTCTTATTTCAGATTCATGAATTCCGCCACTTTTACTTCCCAGAGCTCCCAAGAGAAAGAATCTATCTAGGAAGGTTGTAGTGAACTCTTCCCATTCCACTGATCCTGCTCCCACTGGTCTCCCCTCCTTCCACTGTTCGTACTAGATTTTGGCGACCCCTTTTAGCTGGTAGGCAGCCAAGTGGACACTCTCCGAGGAATTGACACCCATAATTCGGGTGATCTTTATAATCTCATCCACAAACTCCTGTGGGTCTTCTCCTACCTTAAATCTTGGAAAACTGGAGGATTTATCCAAGTGAAGTCCCAACTCGGGCAGCTGCTGCAGACCCATTATTTTTTATCGGAACCACCTGCTGGTTCACCTAATTGGTAACTATCTGTGCAAGCAGATAGATAGCCTCCCTGAACTCTACGGTGGACACTGAGTCGTCCTGAGGGGCTGTTGGAGCTGGTGGGGCAGGCCAGTATGCGTTACCGGCCCTTCTACTATTACCATGTCGCGGAGGCATGATTCACTGAAATGAAAAAGAGCACGAGTTAGGAGAATGATTCTGGAATTGAATTTCAACGCATGACAACGAGTATGAACAAAAGGAGTTTTCCTATAACATCTCGTAGCCTCCCCGTCATAAGTGTGGCACGCTTCACACCCATGAAAAGGACTCTACTCGATGCAGCTTTCTGACATTCGAGGATACTCTAAACCTAGTGCTCTAATACCAAGTTTTTCATGCCGAGTCTATACCCTGGACGGGACACATGGTACTTGGAGTCACAAGTAAACCCAAGTCAACCCATGATCTATCATAACACTGGCATTCTGAATAAAACATAGAGGAAGCTTTAAAGTAATAATATAAAATGTTTATAAAAAATAAAGTTGAATCATTATGTTTAAAAATAACTGAAACAAAGTTGAAGGTCTTAAACTATGTCTGTGTCTGAAAGCTGACTACAACTAATGAGTTGCTGGTACAAGCCCCCAGCTAACTTCAAATCTAAATAAAAGAAATAAAACTGATAGAAATAATCCTCATCCTCGAATGAAGAGGACTCACCAATGATGCAACTGGAATAGTCTGAGCGAGTTCGGCTAACGGTGTTGTGACTGAGAACCTGCAGCTGTATCATAAAACGATACAACATAAAAGTATACATCAGTACTTTGAATGTACTGAGTAAGTGAGAGAAACCATACACAAGGAATAAAATAACTGAACTGAAAAAGACATGCAATGACCAACTGAAAATGCTGAAAACTGAATAACTTTATTAAACTGAGAAATCTAAATGACCCTGTCTGATGGTCAAGGACATGCCCTAAATTTGATAAACTAATATGAAATACTGTACTGAACTGACTAATCTGAGACTGAACTGAGTTGACTAGTGGGGAGTGTATAATCGACATATAACCACGTGAGCTAGACGTGGAGTCCGATGTATATATCCCACCGGTAGGATCCAATATACCTTGCCAGGGTATAAAGGCATGAACTGAGTGATCACAGATATGGGGCCATGAGGCCAATAAAATTATATCCTATGGTAGCAACATAGTTTTGGGAACCTGAGTGCGCTGGATCCCCGGTCCACTCGGTGCTAAGTCCTACTCCCACTGGATAGTTCTAGACTGACTACTAAGTTGATAGCTCGAAACTAGGGTCCAAGACTGAAACTGAGTCAGGGATACTATCTGAGAGTACACTGAAAGTCTTATCGGACCGAATTCTGTAATTGGGTTCTAAGACTGGTCGGAGCTACTTATTTGAAAGCGTCGTAACTATCTAAACAACAAACTGTAATCTGAAGCTGGGGCCCTAGGGATGGTCAGAGCTGCTTACCTAAAAGTTTCATAACCGCCTGAAGAACCACTAAAATCTGATACTGAGTCTAATACTGATAACTGGGAGGTATCACGGACACCTCAAGGATTAACTATAGTCAAACTAATCAGCTGACATTTCTGAAAAACACTAAGTATTCTAGCATTCTGACTAAAATAAACTGACATACATCTGACTAAGATTTCAATACATACAAACAATAAAGGAATCCCCAACACTGATAGAATCCAGCAGTTTCGATAATTAATCAATTATGCAAGACTCTAATTTTCTGCATTCAAGGGCTAGGGCTAGAATTCACTTTACAGGGACAATCATAAATATATTCACAAACTGGAGGAAAAATATCTATAATTAACATAAATAATATTCCACATGAATTAAATGAAGTCTGACATATAATTTCTTCACATTCGAAAGTTTCAAGGATAGAACTGATAGAGAAAATAGAGGAGATTTTGGGGACACAAGGGAAGAACTATTCCCTTGTTGAATTCTCACATACCTGGTGGAGAAATCCGAAGAAATTCCTTGAGAATTTAAAGAGAAGTGGACTGCCCTAGTTCTTTCTCTGTGAGTTCCTAAGAGGAGTTTGTGATGTTTTCTGAAGGTTTGAGTGGGGAATGAGGGAGAAGAACCGTTTAATCCCTTTAAATCCCCATAATTAAAACTTAAATGATGTAGTTTAGGGACTAAATGGGTGGAAAATTATAAAAATAACTATGGAATTTAAATCTGAAAACTGGCCGACAAGGTCCCAATGGGTCACTCAACGAGTCGTTGGTTGTGACCACGACTCATTGGGACCTCTATTTGGTCTCACTGCCTGGGACCTGAACATACTGGATTTGGCAACGGATGACACAATGACTCGTTGGTGGACCCAATGAGTCATCGTGTCCAGTCATTAGGTTCACTAGAAAGATTTTATGAATATGTCTAAGCTGACACAACGAGTGTTGACAACGACTCATTGTGGGTAACAACGGATCATTGTTTCCGCTTGTCATCACTGGAAGAGGATTTCAGGGTTTTCACCCAACGACTCTCACAACGGGTCGTTGTTTCTGACAACGACTCATTGATTGAGTCGTGGGGTCCTGGATAAGATTTCTGAGCTGGGGAAACCATGACACATAGGATGACTCGTTGTTTCTCACAATGGGTCATTCCTTTTCTCGTGAGTTCTCAATAGACCAAGCCCTGCTGACCACGACTGACACAACGAGTCGTTGGAGCTGACCACGACTCATTGTCTCAGTCGTTCTAAGACATTTTTTCTAGTTTTTTCTTTTAAATTTTCTTGAAATGTCTGATTCTGGTCTAGGAAAGTTTTGGGGTGTTACAACAACCCTCACCTTAGATAAAGCAATATTGTTGCCTCATAAGTAATGTCTTGTCAGAATGAGTAAAATATCAAAGGGGACAGTTCTTGGAATCATTTCTAAATAATCTTATCCTCAAGAGTAGTGTTCTTTTCCCTACAAGTAAGTGAGAAAAAGATAATATAGGAAAACACAAATGAGAGAAAGATTATTACCTGTCAAGACGTTTCAGATTCAGAAGGTGAGTTTGAATCAGAGCCTAGACCAACTCGGCTAGATTTGAGGCAAGATCTTTGATGAGAATAAAATCTTCGCAGTCTGATTTCTATCAAAATGTTTCTTGATTCCACCGGTTCAATCTCAAGATATAAATTATTTGGTGAAGTCGCGCAAATCTAAAACTTTCAGCATGACAGAATTTTAAGATAAATTCAAAATATTATGCAGAATAATATTGAAGGATTTTAATTTTGAATTTTGGTTATATAGTAGATATAGAAGTATAGTTTATGTAACATCAAATGAATCATGATTTTGATATTCCTACAATAAGATATGAATTTTCTACCACAGATATGCTAAGCTGTAAAAAAGTGACGCGAATCAGCATGACAGAATTTTAAGCTTATTTTTAAATATTTTATAGAACGCTATTGAAGGAGTTTAATTATGAAATTAGGTCATATTTTAGATCTTGTAGTCTAGTTTTTAGAACATTAAATGGGTCATGATTTTGATATTTTTATAATAAGATATGAATTTTCTACCACAAACATGCTACGCTGTGAAAAAGTGACGCGAATCAGCATGACAGAATTTTAAGCTTACTTTAAAATATTTAACAATATTAAAGGAGTTTAATTCTGAAATTTTGCCATATCTTAGATCTTGAAGTCTAATTTCCGAAACATCAAATGAATCATGATTTTGATATTCCTACAATAAGATATGAATTTTCTACCATACATGCATTTGGCTATAAAAAAAAGTGAAAAAAAATTACCTAGTATTATGATTAACTTGCAACAGTGCAATTGATGCAAAATAATGAAGAGAACATCTCTTTATATAGAGTTTCACGGATGAAAAGAAGCAGTGTGCCAGTTGGATTAGAGTTAAAGTATCCTAATGAAATTCAAATTGAAAAATTCAAGGCTCTATGCAATTCTACTTGGATACAATTTCACAGATGTTAGGAGTGAAAATCCTTCTTGGATACAAATTTAATCAATATCACTTCTAGAAAGTGGTCATTCTTCCTAGATACAAATTCAATCCGCATTACTTCTAGGATGTGGCAATTCTTCGTGGATAAAAATTCAATCCATATCACTTCTAGAATTTTAATGACTAAATCTACAGTGACGGAGAGAGTTACTAAGTTTTGCTCATTTAATCATCATATAATATGGACAAATAATTTAATGTAAATACATTGAACATATGATGATTAATCTCAAAAGCATACTACAGTGATACTTCAAGTCTAATATTTAAAATATATATTTTAGACAAGTCTTGAAGTGAGGACATTTGTAGATGGTTAAATTTTCTCAAATTTAAATTCGTAAGAAATTTGAATTATCTTAAATTTAAAATATATTAATCCAAGTAAATAT
>JACEIK010001338.1:8412-30432 GCA_018107945.1 Datura stramonium
GACCCCTATTAGTAGTTTCGCGTACAAGTAATCTAAAACATCAAAGGTATCTTCTATTTGGACTAATATATCCTGCTTACACCAAAAATAGCATAGAGCTAAGCAGTTCATCTTAAACTTTTGTTAATCATTTTGCTTGTCTTCAAAACATCTTTGATTTCTCTCTTTCCGCACAGTCCACCAAATACATGCTGGGACAATCTTCCAGCTCTCCTCCTTTGTTGTTGCATTACCATCACTATTCCAGCAATTTAGGACTCTTCTAATATCCCCCAGCTTCACCCACCTAATCTTCCTCAAGCTAATGAACACTTTCTTGAGCTGGTCTATCCACTTATGGTGCAAAAACAATGTTTGATTGTCTTGGCTTGCTCCCCACCCAAGAAACACCTGGAGCATAGATAAAACTTCTTTTGTTTAGATTTTCATGTGTCAACATTGCCTCTTTTGCCAAAAGCCAAATGAAGCAGTTCACTTTACCAGAAACATTTGTTTTCCACATCATCCTCCAAGGACACCTTTCCTCCAGATTGCTTGAGGTATTCAAATCCTTGTAAGCTGAATTTACAGAGAATAGCTATTTGTTGTCTTTCTTCTGGATCATAGTGTCCTTATCCCCGGATAAATTGTTGAAAGATACTACTGTGTTGTAGAATGCTGCTATTCTTTCCAATTCCTAGTCATTCAAGTGTCGTCTAAGATTCAAATTCCGCCTTGCCCAGTTAACATCTCAGCTACTGTGGCTTGTTGTTGTTGGCACAAGTTGTGTATATTTGAAATATCTGCTTCAGAGGGGCATGCCGAATCCAGTTGTCATTCCAAAATGGTAACTTCAGTCCATTTCCAACTATGAAATTAGTTCTAACTTGTATCAATGGACATAAGTTTCTAATGGCTCTCTATATCCAGTTGTCCTTCATCCCATACTTGGCACTTATGACTTTCTTCCATAACATATTGTCACTCATGGCAAATTGCCAAATCCATTTTATCATTAGGCTTTGATTTTGTAGCTTCATGTTTCTTATTGCCGCACTGCTTTCTTGCCCGCTGTCAGTTCCTCCCATTTGACAAGGTGAATCTTCCTCTTGTCTTAGGTGCCTTGCAAAAGAAATTCCTTATGATTGTGTCAATCCTTTACATTGACTGGAGCTGGAAATATGGACATCATGTTGGAGGGTAATGCATTCAGAACACTATTTACCATAGTCAGTCTTCCCACAAAGACAAATACTGACTCTTCCGTGTTTGTTAGCCTCTTCCCACATTTCTCCAGGACTCCATTCCAAATCCTTTTTGATTTGCTTTTTGCTTCTATTGGCATGCCCAAATATGTTGTTGGAAGCTCTCTCACTCTGCCCTCTAACTTTGTTGCCAAGCTCTCCTCTGTTTCTTCATTAATGGGCTATATGAAACTCTTACCCTATTAATATGCAATCCTGAGACAACTTCAAATATGATGAAGGTGACCCTCAAAATCAGAATGTGTTCTTCCATTACTTCAAAAAAACTACTGTGTCATCTGCATATTGCAAATGAGTTATCTTCAAGTTGCTTTCACCTTCCATGTGGAATCCTTTGATCATGTTAAGCATGTTGCTCATACCCTTCATTACTAATATGGACAAAAAAGGAGATAAAGGATCACCCTATCTCAATCTCCCTTGAGAAGGAAAGAATCCATTTGGGGTTCTATTGATCAGAACAAACAAAAAATCTCACTGTACTAATATAGTGCTCTATCCACTTGATCCATCTGGTTCCAAATCCCATTTTCTCCAACATATGAATTTAAAAGCTCCCGTTCAGGTGATCATATGTTTTCTGGATGTCTAATTTGCATAGAATCCCTGGCTGTTTGCATCTCTATGTGGATTCCAAACATTCATTTGCTATTGGGATTGTATCCATAATTTGCCTCCCTTTTATAAAAGCCATCTGTTATCTACCTACCCATCTATGTATGATCTTCTTCAATCTCTCAGCCAGTAGTTAAGCATTGATCTTGCGAACCCCCCAATCAAACTAATGGGTCTGAAGTCATTCAGCTTTATTGCTCCCACCTTTTTTGGGATTAAAGACACAAAAGCGGCATTTAAGCTCCTTTCAAAGAAACCTTCCTTGGCACAACTACTACTAAATCTGTCTTGATGATTTCCCAGCATGGATTAAAGAAGGCCGTAGAAAATCTATTTGGGGCAGGAGCTTTGTCACCTGAACATGCCTTTATGCTCTCCAATATCTCTTGTGCCTCAAATAAGGCCATTAGAAATAAGTTGTCAGCTCCCTCAATCCTGAGACAGTTCCTTGTATCTTCTAACTATGGGCTCCACTCCTGTGTTTCTTTATAAAGGTTCTCATAATAGGACACAATTTCTCTGTTCACCTCTACTGGTTCTGTCAGAACTTCTCCTCTAGCTTTCAACTTATCACTAGTGTCTGCTCTCCCGTGCTCATTTGCTGTTCTATGAAAGAAGCTTGTATTTTTGTCCCCTTGTTTGAGCCAAATGGCTGGATCTCTGTCTCCAAGCAGTTTCTTCATGTTTAGCTATGTCTTCAAATTCCATAGTGAAGCAAGCCTAGAAGCTATTTCTTCTTCCTCCAAAGTTCATTTTTCTTGAATTTTTTCCAATTCAGCTAATTGGACTAGAACATTTTGTTTCTGGATACCCAAGTTACCTTGAGCAGTTTTACTCCGTTCCTTTAGCTTCTCCTTTAGAGCCTTCAATTTAGCCACTAAGATATAGTCAGGTCTTCCACTGTAATTAAAACAATCCCACCATAACTTAACTCTGCTAGCTGTAGCCACCAGTTCTCAAACTTGAAGTAAGACTTGGTGGTGTCACATTCTCCACATTGAAGCATCAATGGAAAGTGATCGGAGGTTACCTTTTGTAGTATGCAGTGTCTGATCTTACTGAAACTAGCATCCCACTCTTTTGAGATGAGAAACCTTTCCATCCTAATACCACTGCTATGTCTATCTCTTTTTTCCAAGTAAATTTCCCCCTACCAAATCCAGATCCACCAACTCCATGTCTTCTATAAATGCAGAGAAATCTGTCATTGCCTTATTGATTCTATTGCATTTCTTGTTCTTTGAAGGGTGTCTAGCTGTGTTGAAATCTCCACAAAGTACCCAAGGGTCAGAGGCTGGATCCCTAGCTGCTCCAATTTCCCTGAGTTTCCTCTCTTTCTTACCTATCATTTGGAGCATAAACCCCAGTCAAGTGTCATCTGAAGTCATTACTTCTTCCAGAGAAGCTACAAGTCATTGAATAAGTGCCCGGGCTATTATTTTCTCCTTCCCACTCCCTTTTGCCCCATATTATTACAATACCACCCCTAGTCCCACTTGCCTCCAATTGAACGTAATTGATCCATCTGTTCCCCAAATTTCTTTAACCAAGCTATCAATCTCGCTCCTCTATCTTTGTCTCCTGAAAGCACACCGCATCAGCCTCCCAAGTATGTATAATATTCTTGATCATGCTCCTTTTCCTTGCACAGTTCATCTCCCTTACATTCCATGACACTAAATTTAACTTCATCGATCTTTTATAGCAAGATATCCCCCTTTACTTTGAGTGCCATTACTCATGAATTTAGTATCTAACTGTAATGCTCTTAATTCATTCATCCCTTTCTTTTTGATTGTAGACTGCTCCCCTGTTTCTCTTTATTTTCCTGTTTGTTGTTGTCAATCTTCATGAATAATTCTTTTGCCTTTTCTTCACACCCTTTGAAATCCATTCCAAATTATGTGCTCAGACCGATGATGTGATGTTGGATCCAATCCGGAGTGCATTAATTTGAGGGTTCTCCATTGGTTGTTGGATTTTCAAGAGAACTTCTTCTTCTGCAATCAAACTTGCATCCTCTTCTTGTTCAACTATCTGCACTGTTCCATATGCACCACTATTGAGATGGGCCCCTTCTTCTATTGGGAAATCCCTGCAACTGCACTAATTTATTGATTTGATCCTCCTTTTCCTCTTCTTCACTTTTCAGACTTTTGTATCCGTTAGAGGTCTTGAGTTTCCTTGTGTTTGCATGTATTTCGATATTAACCATGTCCTTAAATTGGGTTTCTGTCATTGCTAGCTGTAATTTATTAGTGGTTATTGGATCTGAAGGCCCTTGGCCCAAATGATTCATTCTTTTAATTTGGGCCATAGTTGCTGAAAGTGGCCCTTTGTTTTTTAAACCTACTCCATGTGTCCCCAAATTTAGAAAACCTTCTTCCTTTGATGTACCCACACGGGTTTCCTTCAGGTACAATGCTTCTTTCACAAGCTCAATGGAAGTCCTAGAATCCTGATCCATACCAGTCTCTCCTTATTTCCGCCAGCCAACATCCCATAGTTGGCCCTCCACCATTCCCAGTGCAACTTCATCTTCTTCCAGATCCATTCGACTGTCATGACGTGTTCAACAATCTTCCAAGATGAATAGAAAAAAACCATCTTTCATGACGTGAACATTGACACCATTCTCTTTTTTCCAGATGTTACATGCCTATCTCCTTACATAATTCAGCTGTGGAACTTCCGATGAAGATTGCTGAAATTTTCCAACCACACACCTGGTCAGCAGATCCTTCTCAAATGTAGATGTTCCTCCAATAATCTTTATGCCATTCTTTTTGGTCTGTATATGCGCTGCTTGTGTTGAAGACCTCTTTAAAAGAATATTCAAAGAATATTCAGGTTTCTTCGTGTGCAATGTTCCCTCATCTTGGTTGTGGTTCCTGCTCTTTATCTGGTTCATAGACAAACTTCGCAATTTGTGTGCAATATTCTATCCCCTTTATATGTAGTCTCCAGTGTAATAATTACGGACTTGTTTTGCCCTTGAATAGCAATAAAGCTGATTATCTTCCATTCTCATTCTATTTAAGAGTACAAAAGAACTTTTAAAAAGTGGTCTTTCATACTCCACCTTCTAATTACCTTCCCCTGTTTTTTCGAGGCTTCAATAAATACAGATACAGTTCAAGACTTTAAGACTCACTTAAACTCTTAATCAATAAATTCCTGCGGCGTTCAACCTAGTCGTACTCATGTTTCTGCACTGGCTTGACACTTGGTAATGTCGTAAGGCTTGAAACCGAAATTGTAGAATATACTATTTTCCCCTACTGAATAAGATCCAACAATATTGCTGAAAAAGATAGAACTGAAGGATTTCTAGGACAAACAAAAGAGAGGTAGGTTACCGTAGAAGGTGATTGCCTGCAAAAGAAAGGAACAAATGCTGGAAAACACTGTTCCGGTGACTGAAAGCACTGTTTCGGTGGCTGGAAACACACTTCTGGTGACTGAAAAGTAACTAGTTTGTGTTGGGTCGAGTTGGAATGACCAGATGCACCCCAAGCAATGTTTTCAAAAGCACACTTAAAGCGTGCTTCAGCTCGGAAGGTGAGGTGAGACTCAAAATGTGTTGAGCGCTTCGCCTCGCTTCAGTGTCGTAATCAAAGTTCTAAGGCATACTTTTTCTTGCCAGTGAAATGGGCTGTGAAGTGAGCCTCTTCTGAATAGGCGACACTAAATAATTAATAATTCACTTTATCGTAAATCTTTTTCATATATTTTTCATTCATGCTTATAATTATTATTCTTGTACTAAGCATATATATTTGTATATTTTCTCCCTTTGCGCCTTTTTTGATTAAAGCTCATGCGTTGTTTGCTTTTTGGTCTTAAAGCTCCAACTACCTTAAAGCTTTTTTTGCGCTTTTTGCTTTTTGTGAACACCAACCCCAAGAACTAAAAATCAGCTGCTGATGTCGTTGCCCCTCTCCTGCAGCTGAAACAGTCACTGGAAAAATTGTTGGAATAGTGAACAGTAATGGAAAAAAGTGAGGTGATCGGGTTTTGGTCGTCGGAGAGTGATCTTCTTTGTGGTGTTGTTGGTTTTTGCATTGGCATCTCCAGTGTGGCGGAAACAGCCCTTAAGGAGAGCTGAACTTACCTAGGGAAATGTACCTGAGAGCATTTTCTTTTTCTTTTGTTCCTATTCCCACTTGTCTAATGATTTTCTGGTCATAGGCCTTTCTCAATATCAAGTTCTAAGAAGGATGTCTTCCTGTCCTTTTAATTCTTCAATTCACACTCATTAACTGTTAAGGCTGCATCATAATTTTTCTACCACTTATAAAGGCCATTTTTGATGCTCATCCACCAGCTTGTTGATCACTCTCTTGAGCCTCTCTGTGAGTAATTTGGAGATGATTTTATACACATTCGCAATCAGACTAATGGGCCTGATGTCTCTGCATCTCTTGGCATCATTCTTATGAATTAATGCAAGTGGCGTAAAGCTCTTCTCAAAATATTCACTTCTAAGAAAATTCCTAGTAGTGTTCATCAGATCCTCTTTCACAATCTCCCAGCAGCAATGGAAGAATCCCATAGAATAGCCATCTGGACCTGGGGCTTTGTCAGCAGCATATGATTTCAGACATTCCAACACCTCCTGTTCTTCAAATTCCCTGTAACCATTCATTCTCCTCTTCAGTAACTTTAGAGCCCTCTCAATATTAAAAAATAGGTCTCTAGGATTCTGTCTCAGTGTAAAGTTTCTGATAGAAATCCACCAACTTCTCCCTTTAATCTTTCTGATCGGTTTAATGGTATCTCCCTGGATTTTAACAATATTCATTATGGTTAAATCACCTATGAGCAATTAGTCATCCTCAGAAAGAGTTTAGTGTTTTTGTCCTCTTGCTTCAGCCATGATATGTAGATCTCTGTCTCCATAAGATATCCTCATTTTTTGCAACTTCCTGAACTCCTTTTGTAAGCTTGCTTTCAATAATAATTCATCCTCTGTTAAAGATCTTTGCTCCTGTAAGGTATCCATAAAACAGATTTGGTAAGAATATTTGCCTTCTTAGCCTTCAAATACCCCCATTAGAAATGTTCCACTCTTTTAGTTTTACTTGAGGAATTTCAGTTGCAAGCCAAGATATAATCTTGTCTCCTGAGGTCACAAGAGTTCCACCATTCCTTCACCTTTCCTTGAATTCTGCAACCTCCATCCACCAATCAAATTTGAAGCAGTTTTTGAGAAATCCCATTCCCCACATTTCAGAGACAGGGCAGTGGTCTGAGATGTGAGATGATCCTGGGTAACTCAGACTGCTTAATCTTGCTGAACTTTTTCATCCCATTCTTACAAGAGTGTAAAATCTATCAATTCTGAGGAGCATTCTTGATTATCACCTCTAAACCAAGTGTATTTTTCCACTTAGAGAGGAGGATCAATGAGTTCAAGATCCTCAATGATATTAGAGAATTCCTTCATGTTTCTCTATTTAAATCTGATATAGTCTTTTTTCTCTGATAGGTCTTCAAATATTTAATGTTCAAAACTTAAATTTTTTCTATGGAATGGAGGGAGTACATTAAATGCCTTCTCTTTTTCCTCTCTTTAACTTCAATTTCTTAAGGTGTTATCTCCGATCTAACTCCCTAATCCTCCACACCCGCGACAAAAATAAATTTAAAAGGTGGTTAGAAACACACCTCGATGTGTCTCCTTTTCAGGTTTTCAATTTTTTGTTTCACCTTTGGTTAAAGCTGAAGCCATGAGCGGGAGGTACTAGCTGTGGACTCAGGTACGCAGTACTATAATTTTCTTGATCTCACCAAATGCAAGTGCTACCAATTTATATGCTATATTTGACGCTTGTGTTACAGAATTTAATCAGGTCTTACAAAATGATTCCTGCCGCCTGCAACAACTACAGTGCCATACATCTATTCCTGGCCATCCCTTTAACCGGTTCTTTTGGGGCAAGGCTTTGAGATTTGTCTTTTCCTTTGGATGAAATATTTTAATCTATGAACTGTCCTTTTATTTCTCGTGATTTTCTGAAGGGAATAAGAAGAGCCTTAAGGATGCAGTTGAGAAAGGAGTCAATTTGAGGGAACAGATTCTAAGACTATACCATGACAATTATCGTGGTGGATCCATGAAACTGGCTGTTATAGGCGGAGGTAACTTTTTTTGCGATTCAGAATAAACAAAGAAATTTCAATAAATAATGTTTAGAAGTTATACTTTAGGCTAAATCCACTTAAAGGAGGTTTTTGATGGTAGATGACGATTGGAGAAAGAATATTAGTTTCTTTAGAAACTGGTCTCAAGACACATATTGGCCACATTGATGTGGATGATCTCCACTCTAGATGCTCTTTCATTACATTTGAAAAATTTTCTGTAATATGTTCATGATATTTTTTACTTTAGCTTGGCCCTCGGATATTTATGGAAGTAGCTACACAAGTTTTCATTCATGCGAAGTGGTCCGGTGTTAATTTTATAATTCTTTTGAATACTGCAGAGTCCCTAGATATCCTTGAAAGTTGGGTTCTTGAATTGTTTAGCAGTGTCAAGAAAGGCCCTTTGGAGAATCTTGACGAGGAAACTGAACTTCCAATTTGGAAGGCTGGCAAAGTTTATTGCTAGAGGCAGTTAAAGATGTTCATATCCTGATTTATCATGGACACTGCCTTCTCTTCAAAAGGGTACTTGAAGAAAGCTGAAAGATTACCTGGCTCATCTACTGGGGCACGGTAAGGTGTATCAGAGGTGTTATCTGTCTACCTATGGTTTCATGTCAAAATATATCTTACAATGTAAATTTGAGGTGTTATCAGTAGTTCTTTTGGCTTCATATCAAAGATATATTGCAATGCACCTTGTTATGCATTATAGATGCCTATTGGCTTGCTTCCGCTTCCCTTTGTTTTATTGTTTACTGGCTGCAATTTCTGTTAGCTTTTGCTTGCAGTTGGCTAGGACAGATCTTCATGTGTTCGACTGCAGTCATTCAGCATCATAACTTGGTAATGATACATTAGTAAAACATCATCCGGGGCTAAGAGAATACTATCATATGAATATAACATTGCTTAAGCTGATTTAGACTCGGAAGATACAGTTTTGCTATATCTAACTCTCTGTTTTCTGTTCGACGTGTTTATATGTCATATTCATTATTTTACTTGTTTTGTCTTGTGACCTTACTTGAACAAATTTCAAGAAATTTATACTGCAGCGTTGTCACACTTGGATTCACTGGCAAATATTCAGTTGTGATGATTTGTGGCTGGAAAATTTAAATTCTGTGCTTGTACAAGTGTGCTTCTACTTAATGAAAGTAGTAGGTTTATTGAGATCTGAGCATTTAGAAAATTTAAATGTTTCAGAAGGAAAAGGGTCCTTGCTTTTCTTCCTAAAGGCTAGAGGCTGGGTAACATCAATATCTGCTGGTGTTGGTGATGAAGGAATGCATCGCTCCTCATTCGCGTACATATTTGGCATGTCAATACATCTAACTGATTTTGGCTTGGAAAAGGTTGTTTACTTTGCTTCTTTTATTTTTCTGATCAATACTTTATATTGAACAGTGGAGTGATTTGACATACTTCTCATAATCATTGATGTATTTTTTTGATGAAGTCTATAGCATTCTAACGCTTCATAATCGTTGATGCTTGTAAAGGTATTAGTATAATTTGTATGGAAAGACAACTTTTTTGATGCAAGAATGTTAATTGATAACCAGGAGAAGTATCTTTGATTTATATGAACATTAGATCTTTAGTAGCTTGTTGATACTAGAATATGAACATGTAGTTGCGGATGCATAAAATTATTAAGATGGGAATTCTGACCAGGAAAAAAGATCCTTAAAGGGAAATTATAACTTTTTGATCAATAATTGTGTCCTCACTGCAAGCTAATTGGGGTCAGTTATATAAATTGATTAAATTCTCATGAACCATGTTGTTCCATTGAGACTCGTAGCAATCCCATATTGAAGATTTAGAAGCTAATTGGGGTCAGTTATATAAATTGATTAAATTGTCATGAACCATGTTGTTCCATTGAGACTCGTAGCAATCCCATATTGAAGATTTAGTTTTTCTACTAGAGTTCTCTACATTTTTCTGTTGACATACCAAATCTGTAAGAAACCAAGACTCCTAACAAACTAAACCTTAATTACAATTAATTGGTATTGTTTATACTCGATATTCTCCTTCGATTGTGCTCTACTTTGTGCTAAGTTTGTATTGATTCTATATATTGATTCCAAGAGATTATATTTCTCTAGACACCCCCACATGTCGCTTAGGTCTACCTTGTCCCCTTTAATGCCTTTAATCACCATGGTTTCACACTTTAGACCGTTGCCTCTAAAATTGTGACGAGAACATGAATGAACACATCATGTGACCTATTTGCTCATTTTAGTTTGAATGCTAATGATGGTGCCAGCTTGCCCAATTCAACTGATCCACCGAAACATGCTTACCGCTGTTAACATGTACTATGTTATTCTATTCACTCAGGCTGTGCGTATGATAAGAAATCACCTCGTGATTTTTCTTTATTGGGACTTGACCTATTGTTTACAAGGCTTTTGTTCTCATTTCTGATCTTCTCTCATTTTATCCTCTGTGTGTACTGCTTGCATCTTCCGCTGAATGTGATAATTTATAATTGTGTTTAATCTTGTATGACCGCTATCCATCTTAAATTCATATTTTGAATTGCTGTGATGCTCATTAGTGGGTATAGTGCTAGACCTTTAAAAAAACTTCACCCTCATATAGATTGTTACCTTCTCAAGAACATTCACTCTCAATATATTATTTTATTATTATTATTTTTATTAGATAAGAGGATATAAAGTTATCCGCTGGGGGATAGCAGCCACTTGGTGCTATCAGAAGAGGACAGTGAGAATTGAACCCACTTATTATTATGGAGTGATGACTCTCACCGGTACTAATAAGCTAAATCTTTTGTGGTTCCCATTTGATCTGAATCCATGCCTACATATGCCTGCAACTGTAGCTTTCTGATCTATACTTACTTGATTGGTGGCTTTAATATGTAATTATTTATTTTTATAGATATTTGAGATCATTGGCTTTGTCTATCAATACCTCAAGCTCCTGCGTCATAATTCTCCTCAAGAGTGGATATTCAAGGAACCTTAAGATATTGCAAATATGGAATTAGATATGCAGAGAGGAGCAACCTCAAGATGATTATGCTGCAGAACTTGCTGGTTATCTGCCTTTCCTTGTGTATTTCTGGATCTGTTTCTTACATAAACAACATTGAGATAGACAGTTGGTTTGACCCAACCTTTTGCAAAAGCTGTTGATAATTATTCTTTTCTTTAAACAAATTCTTGTTTTCAAAATATTGCAATCTGGCACCCCATTTAGTGTTCTGACCAACTCAAAGATCAATTGAATAGCACAATAGAAATGTTTCGTAGAATATCTAGTTCTTGAGAGCTTAGGATGTAAATGGTTTGAAATGAGCAGTTTGGGGTGAGCTACCGTTTAAGCACGATCTGTTAGTTGAAAATTTGAGGCCTTTGATTGCCCCATTTATGACAAGGAGAAGCCTCTTCATTTCCCTCTTATCCAAAATAAAAAAACCTCTCTGTTTCCCCATAGCCTATAGGGTCCAGAAGTGAGAGAGATTAGTTTTTAACTCTTTCTTGTGAAATTGTACTGAGTAAAGAGGCATACAAGTGCTCAAAAGCATGCTCATCCTGTACCTGTACTGGTGAGAGAGGATGCAATTCGCCAAGGTGTGCCTCCAAGCCAGCTCAAACACCACCATTATCTCTTTAAGAAAAGATTGCTTACCCTTTTTCGCAGGGGCTGTAGTGAGGCTGGTGGTGCGCAACAAGCTTGTTATTTTTATCTGTAGAAAGTTGTTCAGAATCCCTTTCATCCTTTTCCTTCTTTATATAATAATAGGTGTGATGTGTATCAGGGGAAATCTTGTTTCTCTCAATCGTATTTCTCGTATCTACTAATATAGTTTCTTTGCTTGAGAGTTTACTTGTTTATCCTCCCAAGCATGTCATTTGGCTAGTGTGACTACGCATATGATGTTTGGGATGCGGAGTTCATAAAGTATGTTTTGGATTTCTTCAGGCCCGAGAACATGAGAGTTGACGCTTCAGACGGGGTCTTTTCAGAAGGCAGATGGTAACTTCCACAACCTCATTTTTCTGAGCATTTGAAGTTTACAGTAACATATTCGTCTTGTAAAGATGACTGTGTTTGCAGTAGCATCTTTGTCTTGTGAAGATGACTTTGGTACCCAATTCTGTTGATCAAGAAAAAGTGCAGACAATAGGTTTCAGATAGGTGTTTGGTGATATTTTTCTTCAGGTTAAAGCTTAGAACATCAATTAAATTGAATGGAAGAAGGATTTGCGTTGGTACTTCTTTTCTCGGACCGCTTTGGATTATTTTCTCCTGTTTATGTATGTACTCCTGTTTACACCAAAATGCCGAAGTAGAATACAATTAAGCTTTATCTTCTGGATTGGGTTGCTTTTCTCTAAGTTGCTTGGACTCAAGCGGGTGTCCGATACGAAAGCGGATCTAGAGGTCGGATCCTTCATGGTCTAAATTTTAAGATTTGGGGATACGTATCCAAGTATGGATACGGGTATGAGTATTCAAAATAATTTAAATATCTAAAAATAGAGTTATAAAACCTAGTTATGAAATATTATGTAGAAAACTCGAGGAAAAAATATTAAGCAAGAGAAGAATCTAGAAGGAGATAAAAGAAAAAAAGAGTGGTATAGAAATTTCTATATACAAGGTATTCCATTTTCTTCAATTTCACCTTAGCTTTTGTTTTGATTACAAAATCATTGAATCTCGTTTTGGAATTTCTAGGTCGATTTTGGTCAAAGTATCCAGAATCGATTGACCAGATCGGATACGGATTCTTCACCCACATCCACACCCATGTCGTGTGGACACGGGTGCGGCGCCGAAAGTGAAGAGTCCGAATCTATATTTTTTTGGAGAAAATAGAGGTTTTGGCTTTTCCTCCTTCCTCCCGTTAACTTGCAATCATGAAACCCCTTTAAAAATTGTTAGAATAATTCTCAAATGTCTTCATTTGATCCACCTCTGCATCACATAGAATTATTGCATCATCTGCATACAAGAGATGTGTAATTTATGTACAGGACTACCTTGCTTGTTGTTGATTTCGAATCCTCTGAGCCAACTATTTTTCTGAGCTGTAATCAACATGTTATTCAAACCCTCCATGATTAACAGGAAGTGGAAAGGAGAGAGAGGGTTTCCTTGCCTCAATCCTTTGTATGAGGGAAAGAAGCCGCAGGAGATCTCCATTGATCAAAAATGGGAACTTGATAGTACTGATGCAAAATTTGATCTAATTTCATCCATTTTCTTCAATTATATTCAAGAAAACCCCCCAGTTCACTTGATGAAAGGCTTTTCTATGTAGCTTGCTTAAGATTCCAACATTCTCCTCCTTTATTCTAGAGTATAGACACTTATTTGCAATAAAAGCAGCATCCATGATTTGCCTGCCTTTGATGAAGGCCATTTGATGTGAGTCCACTAGTTTGTGCATTACTATCTTGAGTCTTTTCTGTCAATGGATTGATAGATCTATATACATTATCTATTAGACAAACTCATAGGAATGCTCATAAAACCGATCCGAGGTCATCTAGGCACTTTTTAGGTATCAAAGCTATATGTGTCATTAAAACTTTTTCTCAAAAAACTGTTGGCTGTGAAAATTTTGAATTACCAACATAATGTCTGCTTTGATAACCTCCCAACAGCAGGTGTTAAATCCCATATTGAATGTATCTGGTCCTGATGCTTTATAAGCAACACAGAGCTTTATACTGTCAAGGACCTCCTGTTCCTTACAGGGCCTCTGAAGCCAATCCTTTTCCTTTTCTTGATCAGTGATTTCAGGGTTCTCAATTTGATTAAACTCTGATTCCATCTTTTCATTTTCTGGAATAAAGTTGCTTGTAAAATTTGATTATGTCATCCTTGGTAGCTCCTGGGCTCCTCTATTGCTACCCCTTCAACCACTAGTTGATAAATGTTGTTATTTCTTTTGCTGGCATTTGCTGTTCTTTGGAAAATTGTGTCCCTGTCCCCATGCTTCAACCTTGGACCTTGGACCTTGACCTTGGACTTTTGTCTTCAGTGGACCTCTTCATTTATTGCCAGTTCCTCAAATTCAGTGGACAATTTGGCTTTTAAGGTTATTTCATCTCTTCCCAGACCCCTATGTAGCTGTACAATATCCAACTTTGTGATTTGATTGAGAATGTTGATCTTCATCATTCTTAGGTTACCATCAAGTTCCATTCTTTAAGCTTAAATTTCAGGGCTTTTAGCTTGCTTGCTAGAATGTAATCTGGTCTACCTACAACTTCAAAAGAATCCCACCAAATTTTAACCTAATCTTTGAAACCGTCAACTCTTAACCACCATCTTACAAACTTGAAGTATATTTTGAATTGCCCTAGTTTCCACTTCTAAGCATGGAGACCAATGATCTGAAGTGACCGTAGGAAGGATTGTCTGCTTAATGCTACTGGAATTCTCATCCCATTTAGGAGTAAAAAGAAATCTGTCTATCCTGAAAGTGAAATCCTGGGTTCCTTCCCTAACCCAAGTGTACTGTCCTATGAGAGGTGGATCCACCAACTATGTATCTTCAATGAATTGGAAAAATCTGCCATACTTCTAGACAAGGAAGTCGCATTCTTCTTTTCAGACATGAACTTGGTTGTGTTGAAGTCTCCACAAGCTGCGCAAAGATCATCACATAACCTCCCTGACCTCAGTCTTTCCATAAATCCAGCCTTTTCCTGAAGCTTGGTCCATAAACTTCAGTTTAGCACTGCTTAATTCTTCATTCACTGCCTTGGAGCTGCATGTCAATGAGTGCACTGTGCAGATTAGTGACTTCACATCCCACGGATCAGGATTAGCCCTCTCGTGCCACTCTTGCTTGCAAAAGTTCAAAATTAACCCATCTGTTAGCCCATATTTCTTTCACATAAGTAGTTATGCCCCCTTCTACTTTTTGTCTCCCAAGTAACATTTAGTAAATGTCTGCTCCCCACTGGTGAATTAAACTTTAAAATAGTTCTCTTTCTCCTAATTAATACCCCTCACATTTTATGAGATGGTATTTGTCTTCATGATCCACCTTTGAGGGTCAATCTCCTCCTAGTTCTTCTACCATTGCTTTTAAAATTCATATCAAAGATTAGGCCTTTGAGTTCCTGAATGCCATTCCATCTTGGTGTTCCACTCTTCCTGGGATGCTCATGCCATCAATCTTCATGAATAAAGCTCGAGTCTCCTTCTCAGAGACAGGATAATTGACCCCTTTGTCTACAAATTTTGCTAATGTCTTTGAACATCCCTAGAGTTATATCCATTCCATAATCAGGGGAGAGAATATCAACTGGTTCAACATCTTCTATCATCAAAGGGGCTTCTTCAGAAACTTCCACTGGATGTATGGTAGAAATTGGAGTATTGCACTGTTGCTCTGCTTCTTCACTTGTCAAAATAAGTTCTACTGCCAAACCACCTGTCCCCTCCTGATGATGCTGCGAAGAAATTCCGGCTGGTAATCGACTTCCTTCCTGTTGATAGTTGGAACTATCGACTGATTTTGACTTCTCTTAGAAGCTGCCGCATGGATGTCAAATGCCAGTGGATTTGTTTCTATAGCTTTAGTTAACAGCTGAGATTCTAATGACTTGGATTGGGTCTAGCCCCCAAATTCTTTTTACGGCTCAATTCTTTCCCTGCGGTGTCGGGCTTTGGGCTTTAAAGACCCCTGAAACCCCAGCATGCCCCTCACGTGCACTGTCTTTAAAAATTGCACCTGCTGTCAAAGTGCCCATGTGCCTTGTGACCTGCTGTGCCGATAAATCAGCCAGCATTATACAATGAGGCACGCAACCTCTATTATCCTGTGGTCTTAGGTCATCTTCCTCTCCGTCAACTTTTTCTTCCTCACAATTGCTGGCACTTCGCATCAAATCGGCATGTTGAAGATAAAACCATCACATTCTATCTCCACTTCTCTTGGGACTTCTGCTTCATCACCTTTAACTTTATTTCGCACCCAAAAGAAGATGCTTATTTTGTTAGGTTTTTCCTGTTCGATCCATCCGCCACACATATCTCCTATCTGTTTGAATGTGGCTTGCTAACCACAGATTTGAAGGCAGACCAAAGATAAGAATCCATACCCAGCTTCTAGGTACTTCTTTCAGCCAACATCCAGTAATGGGTGACCACCAGTCCAGGATGCGAGTCATTCATTACATATAAGTTGACACCTCTTTCTCAAAATAAAACAACATATGCATTGACTCCACGAGAGGAGTTCCAAACACTGCACACCCTTCTCCGGATGTCACTCAATGTTGGAATTTCCTGATTAGGGGCTAGGAATTTTCCCAGAATACCAAGTACATCATCATCTGAGACCAAAGAGCCACCAGGAATGTTTATTCTGGAATTTGTGGTCTGGATTGCCGATCTTTTGTTGCTTGCTCGTCCATTTGTTTCTTCTGATGGCCTCAACGAAAAGAGGATTCCAGCTGGTGTTGTTTGCAGTTGCTGTTCTCTGCGAAAAGGGATTCCTTCTGGTTGTCAAGCATCTTCTCACCCTGTCTGCTTTGGCTATCTGTTCGTAATGCTCACCCCTTTCTGCAACCGTAATGAATCTTGTAATCTTCTGTGTTATTGCTGTCTTTCCAGCATTTAATGTAATTTGAGGAGTTATAATCACTTATCTGTTTCCCCCTTGTATTGCAATAAAGCTGACATACCTAATCATTGTATTTAAGAGTGCAATAAATTCATATGGAAGTGGTCTCTCGTTTTCCAACTCCTGACCGACTTTCTTGCTCCTTCAATGCTGCATTAAGTGGCTTAGGTAAAATATCTAATGCGTTCCCTGACCGGAGAAGTCATTTTTGGAGGAGAAACTATGCGTTTTTGGGATCTGCGTGCTCCATGGTTAGAGCCTCTAAGGGGTCCAAATGGGTTAGACTTTAGTAGGTTGAAAAAAGACATACAACCTTGGCAGGAACGGCGTTCCGCGGAATATATGACTCATGCTCCTTTAGGTTCTTTAAATTCCGTGTACATGAACTATCCATTTCATAACTTTAGGACTTAAAGTTACTTTTCTGATCAGGTTCCTGCTATGCTCAGTCCATTCGGACCAAGTTTTTGATCTAGAACTGGACTTAGCAATGTCGCTGGATTTAAAACCAGCGTTGTAATAAATCCCATCTCTCCCCATGAAAAAATGCTGAGATTTTAGAAAAGCAGAAGCGAAGAAAGCTATCACAGAATGTGATACCTTGGGTTGGGAGGACAAAAAAACCATATCAGAGACTTTAAATGCCCAATCTCCATCTACGATATGCAGAACATCAATTGAAGACATCAGCAGAATTCTGATGCTGACGATGAAGCTGAGCCTTTGGTTGATTATAGAATCATGCTACAGCAACCACTTATAATCCAGAACTGATGTGTGCGAGTGATACTAACTCTGATTTCTCTTCTTCTCTCAACAACTCTTTATTGTTTCCTTGGTCTGAAAATGGGCCTATTTCAGCGATGTTATCACAACTAACAGGCATTGACGCATCAAGGTGGATGAAATTGGTCATGATAAAAGCTTCTTTAGCTTTTGGGGTTAATGATTTAGGATTTGAGCATGAATTGCTTGACATCATTCTGAGAATGGAAGAAAGAAGACAACTTCGCTTAAAGAAGAAAAACATGTCAAACTCAGGAAAAATATCAGTAAGAAGATGGGGGAAAACGAAGTTAACAAGTTGAAATGTGGGATAAACTATGATAGGGCAGCAAAGAAGTTTGTGGGTAGGCATCACAAAGCCTTTCTCTGAATGAAGCTCAAGATCCTAAGTTGGAACTGAATGGGTTAAACAACAACAATAAAAGCTACCTTAAGTTCTCTGGTGCGCAAGTGGAAAATCGATGTTCTTTGCATTCAAGAAACAAAAATAGAAAAATGAACAGTAAACTATGCAAACAAATATGGGGAAAGAGGTGGCAGGCTGCTAAACTAAAGTCATGTGGCAGCAGAGGGGGTACAATAGTTACGTGGTACAAAAGACAATGGAGTTGTTTGGAGATACAACAGGGGTCGTATACTATTTCTTTTTTATTAAAGATCTTACAAGATGATCTCATATGGTGCTTCACAGGGGTTTATGGCCCTCACACCAACCTGGAAAGAGAAGATATGTGGAATGAAATGGCTGCAATAAGGGGAATTTGGAGTGAGAATTGGGTGATAGGGTAGGACTTCAATGTTTGCAGATATGAGAGTGAGAGGCACAACTGTATGAGGAGGTCCAGAGCTATAAGGGGCTTCTCAGATATTATCCAAGACTTAGGTATAATTTACTTTGCAAGGGGCCTATTGTACTTGGTCCAGGTGAGAAGAGACCTACCAGGCATCCAAAATAGATAGATTCCTCATGTCACCTGAGTGGATTGAGTGCTTCAAAGCTGTGAATCAGGCTGCTGTTCCTAGAGCCTTCTCAAATCACAAGCCTCTGCTGCATAAAAATGGGGACTGGGAGTCGAATCTTTCATACTTAAAATTTGAAAATATGTGGCTGCAAGTGGAAGGTTTCATGGACAAAATTGCCGACTGGTGGAAAGTTATAATATAAATTGAAGTCCAGATTATATATTTGCACAAAGTTAAGGTTGTTGAAGAAAGATATAACATGCTGGAACAAGGAAGTTTTTGGCAAGGTGGAGCTTAGGAAAAACAAGATTCCAGAGGAAATCATGGTGCTTGAACAAATCACTTAAGGCAGAGTCCAAACTTTGGTGATGTCTACCTTGAAGCTGGAATTGCAACAAATTATAAAAGTTGAGGAGGTATCCTGGAGACAAAAGTTCAGATGCTTTTGGCTAAAGGAAGGGGGCGAACAACAAGTTTTTTCGAAGAAGTGAAAGTTCTCACCGAAGTAAAAATTCCTTTGAAAGATTGAAGTTGAATTTTGAGATCATTGAAGATAAGGAGTTGATCAAAGGGGAAATACATGATCATTAAAAAGTCAATACACAAAATCTGAACATTGGAGACCTACAACTAGGTTTGATGACTTGGCTAGCATATCAGAAAGGGACATAACCTGGCTAGAAAACATATTTGAGGAACAGGAGGTACTTTTCACCACTGAAGCATGTGCTCCTGATAAGGCTTCCGGGCCTGATGGCTTTATAATGGTCTTCTTCTTCCAGAAGGCATGGTTGATCATTAAAAATGATTTGATGGATGGCCTGAATTTTTCCACCAAATTGTCACATGGTGAGATCTTGCATCGCCTCTTTAATTGCTCGAATCCCTAAAAAGAATGGTGATATTGAACTCAAGGATTTCAGGCCAATTAGTTCAATTGGTAGTGTATACAAGATAGTTGCTAAAGTACTTGCTGAAAGGCTCAAAAGGGTGGTTGGAGATATGGTTTCAGAGCACCAAAATGCCTTCATCAAAGGTAGGCACATCATTGATGCTCCCTCATTGTAAATGAAGTTCTAGATTGCCAACTAAAGAGTGGGAATCTTGGTATTTTATGCTAACTGGATGTGGAGAAAGCATTCGATCGGGTCAATTGGTCTTATTTGCCAACAATCCTCAAGAAAATGGGCTTTGGTATTAGGTGGTTAAGCTGGAGCAAGATTTGTATTACCATTGTTAAATACTCAGTACTTCTTAATAGGGGACCAATGGGATTCTTTTCTCCACAGAAGGGATTAAGGCAGGGTGACCCTCTTTATCCTTTTCTCTTTATCTTGGCTATAGAGAGGGTCTCAGCAAGATGTTAGACGAAGCCAAGAAACTTCAACGGTTCAATGGTTTCCATGTTGGTCTTAACTCCAAACATTCTCTCTGTCTCCCACAATTGTATGCTGATGATATCTTGAATTTTTCTGTGGGGCAGAGAGATCTCAAGTTCTATATCTTAATCTCACTCTACAACTATTTGAAGCTTTCTCAGGATTACATATCAACATGTTAAAAAGTTTTATTTATCATGTTAATAAAGTTCCTAATCTTGTAGAGTTGGCTGGGATTCTGTGTTGTGGTACGACTTCTCTGCCTACCACTTCTCTAGGCCTTCCACTTGGGGCAAAATACAGATCAACTGAGGTTTGCAGCGGAGTTGTAGAGAATTTTGAAACTAAACTTGCTTCCTGGCGGAGATAATATTGTGTTGACACTTATTGACAGTGTGTTGGATAATTTTCCTACTTATGTCTCTAATCCCAAGTAAAGTGGTCAAACAACTTGATAGGATCAGGAGAACATTCTTATGGCAAGGTGACAACAAGGAACACAAATTTCATCTTGTCAAATGGTCCAAGGTCACTATGCCTAAATATAGTGGGGATTTAAGCATCAGGGACCTTACCATTCACGATAAATTCATGCTCACGAAGTGGTTATGGAGATACAGTCAAGAAAGAAACTCTTCATGGAAGGAGGTTGTAAGGGCAAAGCACGGCCTTCAATCCCATTGGTGCATCAAGCTTTTCCGTAGTTCACATGGAGTTGGGCCATTGAAAAATATCAAAAAACTATGGAATGAATTCTCCATGAATGCCTCCTACAAAGTGGGGATGAGACCAATGTTAGGCTCTAGAAAGACAAGTAGGTAGAGGGGACAATCCTAATGAATGAGTTCCCATGTCTTTATCAGATAGTAAGTAACCAGGACTACTCCATTTCCAGAAGAATTGGGAAGACAACGAATGGCATATTCAGTTCAGGAGGCTTTCAGGATTGGGAGCTACCAAGTCTGTTCTGTATTTTGGCTAAATTTGTTTTTTTTTTTTTTGGGGGGGGGTGATAGCTTGAAGTGAAGCTAAAAATAAAGCATGCCCGATTTGATCAATGAAATGAAATGTGGAAGGATGGTCACTATGCAGTAAAAGCAGGATACTCTCACTTGTGCTCTTTTTCTATGATCATTGACAGATTGCCATGGAAATATTTGGAAGACAGCTCCCCACAAAGGTTATATGCTTCAGCTGGATAGCATTACATGAAGCTGGTATAACTCAGCATAATCTTAACAAAAGACGCATTCAGACAGTCAACATATGCTTCATGTGCGTACGACAATCATAAACTAATAGACATCTATTCTACATTGCTCAGTTGTTACAGATATCTGGCACATGTTCGTTGCTATTTTTTGCATCAGCTGGGTTATGCCACGAAGCATCAAAGAAGCCTATGAATGCTGGTCTCTAATGAAAGTTGGCAAGTTCATCAGAAAAACTTGCAGATGATTCCAGCTTGCATTTTTGGTGTCTTTGGACAGAAAGGAATTGTAGATGCTTTGATGGGATATCAACTTCCCCATGCATTCTTAAAGCTAGATGCATCTTATGGTTGTTTAGTTGGCATAATTTAGCTCCTCCGGATTGTCCTATCAACTTTTTGGACTTTGTCAGCTCTTTAACTCTTGCTTAGGCCTTTTGTTCATAGCTCTTTATTATGTGATCTTTTGTACTTATTGCATCTTCTTGATGCCATCTATAAAATTCCCTTCATAAAAAAAGGATAAAAAAGTTGTGAAGTGGAATTAAATTGCTGGTATTTCTCCCTTCATGTACTCTCATTTCTCAAGCCCGTGTTCCTAGAGAAGTGAAATTTTATTTTGTAACACCAATCTGATCTTCCTCTGTTCTGTCAAAATCCAAAATGGCTAAAGTTTCATCCTTCACTCCATTCCTCAAAAATGTATCAATACTTGGGATTTAGAAGCCATCCATAGGCCTTCAAGTTCACCACTTGCTATTCTCTTCAATTTCCATGAAAAAGATGGGTGAGTGAGTTTAATGGTCGTTTCTCTGATTTTTAGTTGCAAAGAACCAGAAGAAGAAGGAACAAAAATGAAAAAGAAGAAAAAGAAATGAATGAGGGGATGAATATGTTTTTTTTTAATTTTTTTTTAATCCCTCCCTAGGAGCTCCCACCCATTTTGCTCCCTTGGTGACTCAAACGCACAACCTTAGAGTTGTAGTTGGAGGATGCTTACCATCCAAGCAACCCCTCTTGTTGGAGATTGAT
>JACEIK010001338.1:30534-44672 GCA_018107945.1 Datura stramonium
GTTTTTTTGTTCAAAACCTTTTAATTATTTGGCTTAAAGCTACGTGTCTTATTTTGATTCGTTTTCCACCTCATTTCGTGTACATTTCACACACTTTGTTTTATTGGTTGTTAATGGAGGGTTCAATAGGCACATATATTCCAAGTTCAAGTGCTCAATAGGTTGAACCTTAAGATAGCATGTCTAAATGAAAAATGGTGTCAAGTTTACCTTCAAACTAGAGTTTTTTTTGTTCAAAACCCTTTAATTATTTGGCTTAAAGCTACGTGTCTTATTTTGACTTGTTTTTTCCACTCATTCCTGTACATTTCGCACACTCTGTTTGTTTTATTGGTCGTTAGTGGAGAGTTTAGTAGACACATATTTTCCAAGTTCAAGTGTTCAATAGGTTGAATGCTAAGGTAAGATGTCTGAATGAAAAATGGTGTCAAGTTTAAGGGGTTGTCTCCTTAAAAAGATGATTAGCTGATTAACAATAAAAAATCAAGAAGACGATTAGCTGATTCATCCACTTTCTTATGAAGAATGCTTTTGATAGGTAATCTGAATCTCCAACTTGAAGATTATACCTAGTCAAATTATCCCATACATGATTTTCCATATACAAATTTAGAGTTGCACAACTTTTCCAAATAAGTTCTCCACGGCAAATGATCATTAGACTGCCTTCAAGATATGAGATTTTAGTTATATGATTTGACAGAAAAGATGCAACGAGTTGGATCCACTTCCTTGCCATACCTGTTGTTTTCAGATAAAGTTTGCAAGTAAAACTTCACTTCTTGCAACAATGTGACATGTGGTGAAGGCACTTGTTGTTTGAGTTTTGGATTTGATGATATATATCTACTCTGAACTGCTGAGGCATGCGTTAGACATATTTACTTTGGTCAAATGAGCACAACTCCCGAGGCAACTCGGCTAGCAAATCTTTTGTTTCTGGGATGCAGCTTCATATTCATATACATCCCCCCTCCCCTTCAGAGAAAAGAAAGCCAAAATGTACAGAGTGATCTATATCTCATCTATTTTACCTGTGTTTGCCCTTTTCTTGTTTTACTTAGTGTCTTTTTTCTTTCAGATGTTCAGCAGGAACCATGGTTTGGGTCACAATATGTGGAAAAAGATATTCCATCTTCTCTATTTGAGTTATGGAAGGACCCTACAGAAATTAATGTCTCCTTACATTTTCCTGCGAAGAATGAGTTTGTTCCATCTGATTTTTCAATACGTTCTGGGAAGGCTAAGTGTGACTCAGAAAATGCGAGACCAAGATGCATACTTGACGAACAGCTGATGAAGATCTGGTACAAGCTGGATAACACGTTTAAGCTTCCTCGTGCCAATACATATTTCCGTATTACACTAAGAGGGGGATACAGTAATTTGAAGAACGCTTTGCTGACTGAATTATTTATTCACCTTCTAAAAGATGAGCTGAATGAGATTATATATCAGGTTATTTACTTGATTATTGCCTTCTACAAAGATGAACAGCTTTTAAATAACTCATTTACATGAGAACAATTAAGAGAAGGTGTAATACTGTCCAAGTTCTTTTACTAGTGGTCTTTTTAGTTGTTGAATTTCTTACATTCTTTTTGTGGTTTTTGGCTGTTAATGTTGCATCTAAATGCAGGCGAGTGTGGCTAAATTGGAAACTTCTGTTTCTCTATATGGTGACAAGTTGGAACTTAAGGTCTATGGTTTCAATGATAAGCTTCCAGTCCTTTTATCAAAGGTTTTGGCAATGACAAAATCATTTTCGCCAAGGGATGATCGCTTCATGGTATATGCGAATGCTTTGAATATGCTTCCCTTGATATGATTTCCTAGATATTGCGTGTTCTTCTGTTTGAATCTTATGTTTCTCAGAATTTCTTTGCTGCTTCTATGTTTGAATATCAAGGAAGGAAAAAAAGGGGAGTGGAAAAGGATTGTTCTCAACATTCGCTTCAACTACTGAAATTTTTGAGTCCCTGTTTACCTATCTGAAACAAAATAAATGATGGATTTTTTATGGTTAGAGTTGAAGGAAGAAATGTAAGAAGTTCACCACCATTCTTTTATTAGTCTATGCTTGAGGACTGAAAGGATAGTTCTTTGATGATCACTGACTCTTTCATTTTTGACTTGCTCGTTCACTGTCTCCGCTTTGTGAGTCTATCATGTATGAAGCTGAGTTCAGTTGAGGCCTAAGTTATGTGCACTTCTGTTGATAAATTAGCTATTAAGGTGCTTGTATGTGGGCATGTGTGTCTACAACCACTATTTGGTGCATGATATATGGGAGTGCTTATAACCACTATTTGTTGCTGAAGAACTTTTTGGCCCATTTGCATGATTGGTAACTGTTTAGCATCTTTAGCGCAAGCTAAATATATTACCTACTTGACCATTTAGGAACCTTCTATATCTGTGATAATGATTTTGGTATAAATGAGATTTAGGTGCTTTATTTCTTGAAATAAAGGTGAAGTTTGACAGGTTATTAAGGAAGATATGGTAAGAACTTTGAAGAACACCAACATGAAGCCCTTGAATCATTCATCATACCTGCGACTGCAAGTCTTGTGTCAGAGCTTCTGGGACGTGGAAGAGAAGTTGTTCTTGTTAAATGACTTGACTCTTGCTGATCTGAAAGCTTTCATTCCAGAGCTTCTTTCCCAGGTGTGCCGGTTAAAGTAATTAATCTCTAGATGATTGTCAGTTGTCATCAACTTATTGACAGCTATCTGTGAAGGTCTTGACCTTTTCAAGAGCCTTATTTTTTTTTCTGAATGATGATGGTATTGGTGAACGGTTGTGTATAAATTCAACAATCATGTGGTTTTATGTATGCACAAAAGTTGAAGAGGAAAGCCCTTTTCTTGAAGCTGTATATTCCTATAGTAAGCAAAAGACAGGATCCAAATTTTGGTATCATGTTTGTCATCTTGGCTAATTGTTGCCTTGAAATGCGGTTCTAGGTTATCAATATTTACAAGAGACATTTGGAAACTGGAAGATCCGGAAGCTGGGAATGAATTTAGGTCCTAGGAAATCAGCAAACCTTTGGCCTTTTGGGTTTTTCAGCTATGAAGATGAGAGGGTAATCGCATTTATGAGAAAAATAGAAATCACAGGCAGAATGCTAAATCTAAAGAGGGCCCTCTGCTCATGCTGGGGTTAGATAATTACAGTAGCTGCATGCTTCAAAGAACTGAAAAGAAGTGTCCAACAAATGTAGAAGAAATATTTCTGAGTACCTACTTCGAGTCTGGGAATAAATTATCAGCCACTTTTTAGTCTGACTATTTATTAACTTATATATGGCTGACGTGGTGTTCTACACGGGATGCACTTCACACTATTAGTCATCTTGTGCCGTGTGATGAATTTCATTAATATACAGAGTATCAAGGCAATCATTTGTCACTAACCTCTTTATTATTTCAGCCATATATTGAGGGCCTTTGCCATGGCAATTTGCTGGAGGAAGAAGCACTCAACATATCAAAAATATTTAGAAGTAATTTCTCTGGGCAACCACTACCATTTGAGATGAGGCATAAAGAGTATGTCATGTGTCTTCCAACTGCCGCTGATCTAGTCAGAGATGTCAGAGTAAAAAATAAACTGGAAACAAACTCTGTGGTTGAGGTAATCAAAAAATGATTCTTGATGCATTTTTGGTCTTATAATTTTCTCTCCTCACTCTCTCTCTCTCTCTATATATATNATATATAACAACGACATACCTAGTGAAATCCTACAAATGGGGCGGCCTTCTGCCTACCTTCACAAGGTAGAGTGGTCCGATATTACTACTTAGTATAAGAGGCTAGAAGCAGGCACCTCTTCAACATATCTGCTTGTTGACAGGGGCATTTCTGGTATTTTAGAATTTTTTATGCTTTAATTATCTTGTACTAAATGTTACATTGTGTATCTTTTCCCTTATGGACCAAAAGGTACAACATCTGTAGTTTATCATTCTTATACGTAGGCCCCACCTCCAACTTTTATTTCACGCTTAATTGGCAACAGATGTTGGCATAGCCTTTGATGCTATCATGACCATGTGGGCTCCACAGAAATTTACCATCTCATGTCTGGCTTTCTATTTGACTTACCTCTTAGTTACTTAAATCCAAATTAAATCAAATTATCTTATATAATACTTATTTAAAAGTTTACATGTAATTAGAGAGCTAATAATTCCTTATCTTAGAGCTCTAATAAAAAGGAGTAACATCTTCAAGAATTACGAAATTCAGTTCTAATGAAGCAATCACCCAGATAAGTACCAGTTCAAATCCATTTTTTTTTAAAAACTAAAGAACAATAGAAAATGGGAATTCAGACTCAATCCAAAGACACAACTAGTCGGGATTGATTAGGCACTTAAGACCAAAAAGGCTAGATAGCTCAAGAAACAAATAGAGTAAAAACTAAAATTGCACTTGAAATTCCTGAAGATAAAAAATAAAAATATGATACAACTTGCTGATTAGAAACATGGAGGAAAATAGGATTTACTTCAATGCGGGCTTCAAGTCCTTCGACATCTCAAGATGGGCATCTAATAACTTGGTTTGGTATGAATGGGTGGAGAGGAGTTGCCGACTAATGAGTAGATCCTCGATGAGCAGGAAGACCATGGAATGGATTCGCAATATGTTAAAAGAAGCATCTGCGGACCAGAGAAACATAGTCTGGAGATGGAATAACGTAGACAGAGAGGCAATACACTTCTGTACTAGGAAAATAATGAGCAGGGGAGATACGTAAGCATTCTAACATTAAACAAAGAAGGAAGATCAGTGCTTATTATTCCATAACTAGCACTGAATGCAGGTTGGTGTGATATTGCCTTCAAGATTGAAAACTTCATTAGAAGTTTCATTAGAAGTGCTATAAGACTGATAGCAACAACAACCTCCAAAGACTTACTGAGGCCAACTACCCTTATGCAAAAGCAGTACAGGACAGTTAATGCCAAATCAGAAGTATCTATGATGCAGAGATTAAAAGTAAGAAGGGTAATATCGAAATTGTGGCAAAAGTAGGTGCGACAGAGGAAGGTATGCTGACAAGATGTCTGGTTCTTTGGATTGAGGCGGACGCCGAGGGAGAAACCCACACTTGCAGACATAAGGAAGTGGTTAGCAACACTCTGGAAAAATACATTTGGGGTAAATATTTACGAGATAAATGAAGACAGATTCAAGTTTCCTATCAGATACATGGCTAAGCAGATACTTAAAGGAAATTGGAGCAGGAAGGGAATCAACTTTAAATTGGATTGGTGATGCCTGATGACAGGGTATATCCTAAATGCAACAGTTGAAAAGGAAACATGGATTAGAGACATCTACTCGGGTACAACAAAATATGTTGACACTAGGCAAATTGTTGTGGGCAAACTTCCAGGGGCATGAACAAGAAGCCCTAGAATTATTACTACAGGTCGACAGCTGCTGAATGGCTAGAAGAACAAAGTCTGAAATGACATATAAGAAGACAAGGTTAAGGGGGTGCACATGAACTAAAGAGCTTGGTTGCTTTTGATGACAAATTTAAAAGCGGAGGAGAGAGAAGCAAGGGGAGAAATAATCTGCATAGTGCATAATGCAGTGCAAGCTAATCTCATGGAATGTAAGGGGCCAAAATTGCAGAGATAAGAGGAGACTGATCAAAAGTATGGTAATTGGATGGAAGGCCGATATTTATCGTTTCCAAGAAACCAAGCTGGAAGGGGACATAACAGTGATGGTGAAACAATCATGGGGGAACAAATGAGTGAAATTTACGTGTGTGGGGCCAGTGGAACTAGAGGAGGGATTATGATGATGTGGATAGTAGAGTTTGGAAAGCAGAGATCCTAGAAATAAGTTCATACACATTAACCTGCAAGTTTGAAGATATTATATGAAATTTCTCTTGCCATATAACTGGGGTATAAGCCCCAAACTGTCGTGTGGAGACTTAAATGTTAACAGATTCATCTTAGTAAAAAGATACTGTGAATCTATAGATTTCATAGAAGACACGAGCCTAATCGACCTACAAATGGAGAATGCAACATACACATGATTTAAAGGAGATAATCATGAAGCAGGTTTAAGTATCGATAGAATATTGGTATTAGAAGAATGGGATGTTCCAATTGCACTTCAAGGGGGGTCTTGGAATAGAACCAGAAGCTTTTTAAATTTGAGAACTGGTGGTTAAACACTAAGGGCTTTATTGATAGAGTCAAAGAATGGTGGAATGATTTTAATTACACCGGGAGAGCTGTTTCCATATTGTCCTGCAAGCTAAAATCTCTCAAAGGCAAATTGAAGGAGTGGAGTAGATGTGAACAAGGGAACTCAGCCACACAAAGCAAAAGGCTGTTGGAATAATTGACAACAATGGATACAATACTGACAGATAGAGTGCTAACGGAAGAGGAGACAACTTGAAAGTGAGTACTGCTATTTCAATATGAAGAGCTAATTAGGAGAGACGAAATTGCTGGGAGGCCGAGGTCAAGGGCATTTTGGCCGAAAGAGGGAGACAAGAATACAAAATTCTTCGATAAAATTGCAAATGCTCACAAGAGATATAACTACCTAGATCAGTTGATTGTCCAAGGGGAGATTACTCAAAGATATAGCCAGAATTGAAGATCAACCTTTAAATATTATAAGAAATTGCTTACGGTGGAAGTGCACTGAAGACCTGTTAGTATATTCCAAACTGTCCAGATATATCAATGGAGGAACCAGAGATGCTGCAAAGAAGATTTGAGGAAGAAGAAGTACAGAGGATTCTAAAGTTGTGTGCACCGGATCAAGCTCCAGGGCCAAATGGTTTTACCATGGGATTTTTCATGAGATGTTTGGGATGTAGTCCGACAGGATATAATGAATGCTTTCCACAATTTTTTTGCTCAAGGAAAGTTCGATAGGAGCTTAAATGACACATTTACCGCTCTTACTCCAAGGAAGAAGGATGCTGATGAGTTAAGAGATTTAGGCCAATCAGCTTAGGAAGCATCTATCAAATCTTCTCTAAAGTACTAACAAAAAGATTGAAAGGGGTGATGGCAAAGTTTGTAGACTCGCAACAAATGGCTTTCATTCAAGGATGACAAATCATGGATGCTGTCCTAGTAGCCAATGAAGTAGTGGGATGTAATGAAACAGAAAAGCCAGGAATCCTTTGCAAGTTAGACATAGAGAAAACATATGATCATGTTAATTGGCGTTATATGTTGGAAAAAGGATGGGCTTTGGGAAGAAATGGATCTACTGGATAGAATTTTGCATATAATCAGTAAGCTACTCAGTTTTGATCAATGGAGTGCCAACAGAATTTTCACGAGCTCAAAAAGGATTTAGGCAAGGTGACCCTTTGTCACCTTTTTTCTTCTTATTAGCAATGGAGGGGTCGACAACATGATAAAGATAGCAAAAACAAATGGATGGTTGAAAGACTTTGATGTAGCTGGAGAGGGGAGGGAAAGCTTGGAAGTAACACATTTGCAATATGCAGATGACACACTCATTTTTTGTGGAGCAGAGGAAGAATAATTCAAGTATTTGAGAATTACTCTTGTACCATTTAAAGGGATCTCCGGGTTACACATCAACTAGAGGAAAAGCTTTCTGTGTCCTATAAATGAAGTAGCTAACATCGAGGCTTTGAGTTCTATTCTGGGAGGTGAGGTAGGAGCACTACCAAATACCTAGGGATGCCTCTAGGAGCTAAATCAAAGTCCAGTGAAATCTGGAACAGTGTGATTGAGAAATGTGAAAAGAAGCTGACCACATGGAAGAGACAATACCTACCATTGGGAGGCATACTAACATTGATCAACTCAGCATTGGATGCTTTACCAACATATATAATGTCTCTGTTCCCTATCCGAGATAAGCATTAGATTGGACAAAATCAGAAGAAATTTTTTATGACAAGGGAATAAAGAAAAGAAAGGATATCCCTAGTGAAGTGGAAGTTCCTGATTATGGACAAACAGAGTGGGGATCTAGGGATAAAAAATATGAAAAATCAAAGCAAGGCTTTCAAAATGAAATGGCTATGGAAGTATACTACTGAAGCAACCTTTACGAGGAAAGGTTATACAAGCTAAGAATGAAGAGGAAGACAAATGGATGACCAAAGGAAATTACTACACCATATGGTGCAAACTTATGGAGATCAATTAGAGTGCTGCAGAATGAACTTAAGAGTTACACTAAGATCAGGGCTCACAATGGGGAAAAACCAACTTCTGGAAAGATGATTTGGAAGAGGTAGGTATCATGGAGTCACTATTCCCAGATATTCAGAGCTTAGTGCAACATCGACATAACACTATAGTAGAAATGAAGACCCCTGATGGTTGGATTATCATATGCACAAGACAAGTTAATAATTGGGAAGTCCAAAGATAGAATTCTTCTGTACACTAAATCAACACAAGGCAGGCCGAAGAGGATAGGCTGTGTTGGAAGGATAGTGAGAAGGGAACATTCAAGGCGAGGAAAGCATATAGGAGGATGAACCAGTTAAATTAGCAACAACATAATTGGTCATGGAATAACATTTGGAAACTGAAGATTCTACACAAAGTGGCATCCTTTGTATGGTTACTAGCAAAAAAGGTAGTGCTTACACAAGGCAATCTGATGAAGAGGGGCATCACCTTATGCTCAAGGTGTTTCTTCTGTGGTGTGAAAGAAGAAACAGTGAATCATCTATTCCTACACTGCAAGGTCATTGGACAAATATGGAGATTATTCCTAAATCTTAAAGGCATCTCCCGGTCCATGCCTGAGAAGATAACACAGGCCAAGAAGTTGGATGTCAGGCCAAGAATAGAGAGAGACGGAGAGTCATTCCTGCTAGTGCATGGTGGACTATATAGAAAGAAACTCTAGGTGTTTTGAAAATATAGAGAATGGTTATCAACAGATTAAGCTGGATTGCATCTTAATTTTGTGTTTTTGGTGTAACCAGATATGGACAAATGATCCTGTCTCCAGTGTTTAGGGGAGCGTGAAGCGGAAAAAAGCGACAAGACCTTACTTTGCTTAAAGCGTGGAAGCGAAGCGCTCGCTTCACCGGAGTGAAGCGCAAATTTAAAGGAAGACCCAATTAAACCTTCCACAACGACAATATATATAAATATATAAGAAAATGTTTAATTTAAATACTAATAAGTAGATAGCAAAATCAATACTAAAACATTAACTTTAGCAGTTCTTCATTCACATGAGCTGCGCAACTTTGACAAGCAGTAACATTTGGATTACCACCGATGAGATGAAATTTGAGATGATAAATTCCTAACAAGACATTGAATATAAGTCTTGTGGGTATCACTACTGTGCATGCATCCAAGTCAGGGCTTTCTTTTGATCATTTACAATCTTTAAGAGCAAAAGAATTAAAATTCAGCTACTTTAATTTTTTTAAAAATTCACTGGAATTAGAATATTTGGATAGAATTAAAATTCAACAACTTTATTTGAAAACGAATTCAATGAAAACTGCACTATTTGATTTTTATTAAAATTCAGCTACTTTTATTAAAATTGAAACAAAGATGAAGTAGAAAAAACCCTAGCACAACAGAGTAGAGAAAGCAACCAAATAGAACATTCCTAAACAGCAAAAAAGAGAAGAAAAAAGAAGAAAAACCAGAGCATTGCAGAAAATAGAGGAAAGAAGAAAGTAGAAAAAAGAAGAAGAAGAAGAAAAAGAACCCTAGAACTAGAAGCGGACAGAACGAAGAAGAAAGAAGAAAAATTACCAGAAGAAAGAGAAGAAGAGTTGAAAACCCTAATGGAGAAGCAGAGCAGAAGTCGAACAAATTTGATTCTCGAGAAATAAGAGTTTTTTGAAGTCAGGACACTTTACCTTAAAATGGACATTTTGAAACTTAAAAAACGTAAAGCGTCTCTTCACTTCGCTTCTCGCATCGCCGCACTTCAGCGCTTCAGCCTTTGAAGCGATCACTTTTCTTCACCTCTATCGCTTCAGGTCTTTGAAGCGCAGACACCTCGCGTCGTATTGCTTCATCTCTTTAAGCAGTGAAGCGCACGCTTTCCTTAACACTGCCTGTCCCTATTATTGATGTTCTAGATTCATTATAGATATTGGATCATAGGTTTTTGGAAGTAATTTTGGTAATAGTGCAACCAATGTACTATTATGTTTCCAGTATTAATATGTACAAAGTTTCCAATTTCAAAAATAAAAATAAAAATGTGATATTTGAAAAATATATTTAAAAGTTGAAGTTGTATTTGGACATGCATTTAATTTTAAAATGAGTAAAACTTTTGAGTGAAAAAAGGATTAAACTTGATACTCATCTTTTTTACTTGACACTCTTCTTCAACAAACCAATTCAAAAATCAATCCAATATGCCAACCAATGTTGTTTTGAAAGAAAAAATGCAACTTCTTAATCATACTAATCTATTTTTTAAACATCAACATTTGATTTTGTCAAGAAATATCGTGAAATTAGTTTTTCACCTTAATTTTCATCCGTATTTGGGCCCGTGCAGAGCACGGGGTTTATATGAGGCTAGGAAGCAGCTGTCTGTCGACATGCCCTTCCCAGCTGTCTGATGTTTATTTGATTTTCGTTCTTTAGCATTATCGTATTTGTCTGCTTTATAAATGTACTTTTTCATTATTGGACATAAACATCAGCCCATGCTTTTCTTTTTACCTGTGTCTGCCAAAAATTGTACTTACTTTCCTATGCATGTGGGCCCATCTTCTTTTTCTATGTCACGCCTTTTTAGTTCCCTTTGCATTTGTTTGGGTTCCTGTGGACCTCACCTCTTAATTTTGAATTTTGAATGACAATTTCATTTCTCTTTTCTCTGTGCACCTCACCTCTTAATTTTGAATTTTGAATGACAATTTCATTTCTCTTTTCTCTGTGCCTGACAACGTTTTGTATCTAACTTGTTCATTTTGTGGCAGATAACTTTTTCTTGGTATTTAAGTCATTCAAGTTTTTCAGCTGGATTCTTTGAAATGTTAATTAATCCATTTATTATTGTTTATCTACAAAACATATTATAGGTGAAATAAGGAACTCAAAGACTAAAATATTTTAAGAATGGAATATGTATGTGATACTATTAGGAAGAGTGCAAATTGCTCTATGCTTTCAGTTTCATATATATTTTAATTTTTTTTTGTTTTATCCCCGTATTTCAAGTTCGGCATATATGTGAAATCTTAAAATTTTTTGTTAGTCCAGGGCTAGTATGGGTATAATCGTTCAAGTGGTGTTTTCGAATTTAAAAAACAATTTAAGTTCAATTAGTTTGAAACGTTGATTAATGTATGAAAGAGCATAAGACCAGAAGTTGAACAATGATCCAAATAGGAAAACCCAGCAAAGTGTAAGATTCACAAGAGGAATCAGAAGATCGGAGACATTCGGTTCAGCAGAAAAGAGTTCACAAACAGTGGGACTTTCCAGAGTCTACAAGTGGCAACGCGATAGATACAGATTAACGCATATTCTTTTTGGGTCAGGCAGGCATGACGGTGAAACAGGCTGTCTATTTCTTCCAAAGACAAATATGGTCACACAAAATGAAAAAAAAGAAGATAAATTATAACACAAATTATGGAACTCGTGCTCCCCAAAACTAGAAATATTTTCACATGTGACTTTCAAGAAACATTGTAGGATATGTTTTGAAGATTCTTATAATTGCATAGAAATCAAATTATAAATCTATGTTGGGCCCATGCTGGCACGGGTTCCGATATCTAGTATATACATACATATTGTGAAGAGTTCCACGTTGGTCCTTTAAGGGATGGGTGGTCTTCTTTTCAGTCTATTCAGTTCTTCCTGAAATCCAATGACGAATCTGTATTCTTTTTTTGTCTGCAGCTGTATTTTCAGATTGAACCTGAAGAAGGTACTGCATTGATAAAATTGAAAGCAGTAGTAGATCTCTTTGATGAACTTGTGGAAGAGCCACTTTTTAATCAGCTAAGGTATAATGAGTGTTCACTCTTGTATGACCACCTTTTGAGGCTTCAATAAGTACTGTGACTGCAGATGTATCATCTGATTCTTCTCAAGCTCCAAGTCAGCCTTAATAGAAAGAGTGAATTAAATACAACTTTCTTGTGATAAATGTTACAACTCGCATTCTGCGAATCTGACGTGCTTTATGTGGCTGTTATATGCGTGCATGTAATTTTGTATTAGTTCCTTTTAATCCTGACCCACCTAATGCCACTCCGGTCAAGTGTTCTCCTTTCATGCGTCTTTGATGTTTCCCAATGAGTCCTTTTCTTGATATGCTTAACATGTTTCATTACCTCTTATATACTTTGAGCCTGTCGTCTTCAAGTTTTCTTATGTTATATTAATTTTAGGATATCTTTTAAAGCCGCTTCCTTTAACTTTTTAGAACTGTGTGCTTTGGTTCTGGTTATGTATAAAGCAGCAAACATGTCTGTAATGTGTTCACACTTGTGATCACCATAAGGACTACTGTTACTTTATTAAGTCTTACCTTTTCTTCTTTGAAATAGGACAAAGGAGCAGCTTGGTTATGTTGTTGACTGTAGTGCACGTGTAACATATTGCATAATGGGGTTCTGTTTTCGAGTTCAGTCATCTGACTATGATCCTGTCTACTTACAAGGGAGGATTGACAACTTCATAAATGGTGTGGAAGAATTGCTGGTAAGCATGAACTTTTGTTTTGTTAAGAGGTTCATGAGTTGCTCTAATTCTGTGTGTTACTACTTGCTTCTTGTCCTGCTCAGGTAAGATAGAATATTATAGTTATTGGCCCGAGACTTTTCATATGCCTAATGCTATTCAGTACGAGGAGTTTTTCCCGAATTTATATATTTGAAATTCTTGGTTTGCGCCATTGGTTGAGTGCTGGGATGAGCTGAATAGGAAGATAGGGTTGCTGATGTTTGCCCGGCTGCAATTTGTGATGTTTAATTTCAGCCACATTAATTAAATATTATTCAATTGACAGGACGGACTCGATGATAAATCTTTTGAGAGCTACAGAAGTGGGTTGATAGCAAAACTTTTGGAGAAAGATCCATCGCTCGCATATGAAACTAATCGCTTTTGGGGTCAGATCACTGATAAAAGGTAAGTATTTGGTCTATGCCATGTTGCACAATGCTGGATATCTAAGATATCCATGAGAGTTTGGAAATCTGGTGATGCATTAGTTGCAGTATAATAGTTTCGGTGATTTAATTGTATTTTAATCATTGTAGTTGGTGTGAACACGTAGAATCTTGTAAAATCTCTTCAAGTGTCCACATAGCCTTATTACTTCATAAGCATGCCAACTAATTATAAGTTGTAATTATAATTTGGAAGTTTGTTACATTTTCGTTATAGTGATAGGTTAACGCTATTTATATTACTCCTTCCATCCCATTTTATTGACAATATTTGATTGCGCATGGTGTTTAAAAAAGAAAGAACGACTTTTGAAACTTGTGGTCTAAAACAAGCTGTAGATATTTGTGTGACCTTAAATCATCTCATTAAGAGTAGAATGGAATTTAATGTTAACTCATTTTCTAAATATAGAAAGATATCATTTTTTTTCAGGACAGACTAAAAAAATAAGTGTGCCACATAAAGTGGGACAAAGGGAGTAATATATTAGTGTCAAAGAGGTAAATGTACTTTACCAAATTGTGCGACCTGTCTGCTCATATGGTGACAAAGGAAGCTTCTCAATATAGTGATGGTATTTAAGGGTCATGATGACTTGTGTCTGGAGAAAAAATTGGGAATTTGATGCAGCTGAAATGTCACCAGGATGGATCCCTATGATGACTTATGTCATGGAATCCCCTGCCTCACCTGTATCAATCCAACTCAATTTGGGTGTGGATGTGTCCTCGAGGAGATGACTGATTTGTTGAGGAATAACAACCTGGAGGTAGTTTCGATTCCTAGCTGACACTCAGTATGTTTAATAGTAGGTTGCCCTGTTAATTAGTCGAGGTTCGGTGAGCTGGCTTGAGCACCATCATACAAAATAATTATAATAATAATAAAGAATGTGGGTGTGGGAAAAACACTAGATTTGATCAATTCACCTGTATGTGTTGTCTACAATTAT
>JACEIK010001338.1:51496-107701 GCA_018107945.1 Datura stramonium
ATAATTTCTCTAGCAGATATGTGGTATTAGCTTTCTCAGAGACTCATCCTACCAGAAAAGGAATAATAGATTTATATTTAATACATAAATACTAGTTTATTTCTAAACTTGCATGAAGGAAAGAGTATAGAAACCTAGATAATCCCAAGTCAATAGCTTCAAGCAGATAACTTCCTCCTTCTGAATTTGATGAAATAACACCTGTGAGCTAGAGGTCGCTAAAAATGTCAACAACCTAAGATTTGATGTAGATTGATGAATGAATCTAAAAGTATTCTTACCATATCTATCATGTGAAGTTATTGAGAAGCAGGCTAGATCTTAGACGATCCTCAAATGCATAGATTTCCAAGGTATGTGCAAAGGTGATATAGTTATTGCAGAGGTGAGATGAAAGTAAAGAGCTGAAGAAGATTGTAAGGTTAGCGTTGTTTCCTAATTAAATTGTATAGAATTTCCCTTTTTCTCTTTCTTTTGTTCTGATTCGATGTTGGACTGGTTCATGGACCTAGCATTGGATCAGGTTAAACGTTTATTTTGGTTTATAATAAGGCATGTTGGCCAACAGCTAAAACTTCGATCAACTATGTGGATCACAATCTACTACTACAGGCATGTAGGCAGCTCCCCCAAACACGGGGTGTTAGTACGAAGAATGTACTAAGCATGTAAGGTGACAGAAAAATAAGATACAAGATAATAGGAAGGAAACAAAAGGGGAAACCAACAAATTAACCCAACATGTCCTCAACAACAATTCACAACGCGCCTCAATCCCACTTCCCAACAACAAGTAATCTCAATCATAGCCAACTCACAAATTCATCCAACAGTTAACTAGAACAAACAACAATACAAAAAACTATATATTACAACAATCAAACAAGAATCAAGTATAAGCCTTGTTGGAAGCTCTTACGGCTACACAGGCCATCAATATTAAGCTTAACCAGTCCAGACATACTCACGGTCTTGCAGGTCCTCTCTCAGCCTAGGCTCGATCCTACTAGAAACTGTCACAATTACATAGATCTTTGCTCAGCCGCAAAGACGACTCAAGCAACAAGTCATATGAACATAAATAAACATACAAAGCGGTCCACAACAACTAACAAGTTCCATTGTCCGATTTTCACAACAGAATACCAAGTTCAGGGGTTCAATCGACCCACCAACGCGCCACAAAATACATGTATTTATACTCCAACCCCAAGCTATACTCTTGACTCTGAATACCAACACAAACCAACAACGCAAGATATGAATAGGAGTATAATCAAGGGTTACAAAACAAACAACACGCATGATATATCGACGAGACGTAATTCAATGGAGACATGCCAAAAAGAAATTGAGACAACCTTAGCATACCTTATGATCGATGACAAGAACTTAGCCAAAACTCCACTTTTCAAGGCACAAGGAATCTACCACGAAGCAGCAGCTCAACCACAAGCACGATACAACAACTTTTGACAAGAAAAGACGTACAAACACGTACACAATAAGATTTCTACGGAATCGATTCTCAAAACTTAAAAACAAGAATCTAATGCTAACCATCTATGATTTATAGGTGAAAATCAAGAGGAGAGAATACTTACCTAACTGGTTCACACAAAACAGCCATAAACTCAATGGAATCATAAAAAAACATGAGCTATACAGTAGGTTCGACAATCTAACTTTGAAAACTAACTTGGATCATCATTTAAGCTCAAAATCCCCAAAAGTGCAAAGAAATATAGAAGAATAGGATTTCCATCGTTCAAGGGTTTGATGAAATGAACCTGAAAATGATCTAGAACTTATATATATAGGCTGCCTGCTACCACTACTGCGACGCAGGCCGTGTTGCGACACGATCAGCGACACAGCCCACATCGATCATCTAATTGGGGACTCCGAGCTTTTGGCCTGATGTATGATATTTCGCACACAACCTCGACCCTCTACCTCCTTTCGATGTACAACGTATAGCAATAAAACTAGACTTGAACATTCAAAACCTAGCGATAAAATCAACTCGAACATACAGGATGTTACAGATATGGCGAAGGCACAGTAGGAAATACAGGGTGTTACAGATTTGACTAACACTTTGGCAAATAGAGTGGCGCGCCAAACATGCTAAAAGTGTAGAAAAATTGGCTAAGTCCTTGGCGAGATGGTGAGCGCACTGCACCAGGTTCATCCCAAAGCTGAAATTGCTGGAAATTTTACTAAGTCTATGGTGCGAAGGTGGGGGCGGCACGCCAGGCTTGTTACGGGCTGAAAATTCTTATTTTAAAGACAAGTATTAAAGGGTAGAAGTGTCATTTCAAGGCTCAAGTATAGATATACCCTCTAGGGCGTGTGTTAAGAAGCTTTGGACATATTTTTTATTACTGTTGTTCGTTGTACATTATGTAGTTCATCTTTGGAGGATTGTAAGCAGTTTGGAAGGAAGAACCATTTTCTACACTAGGTTTCTTATTTTATTTACTCATTACTTTGTATGATGATGAATATGTATTCATTTTTTCACTTGTCTATGAGTGGCTAAACTCATATTCTAGGATTTTGGCCATGGTGGATGGTTGATGTTTGAAAGACAATTTTCTAGATTCGATTCTTCTTTTATGATTATTTGTATTTAATTATTTTAATTGATTATTTACGAGATTGATCACCTTATAAGTAAACCTGTTGGCTTTCGATTGAACTTGGAAAAGAGAATCGAAAGGGTTAAAGGTAAATACAAAACGAAAATTCAAAGATCCTCAAATCCACTGGTGAGAGGATAGAAGTTGTTGTTGAGGATAGGGATATATACTTCAACCCTGTTTAGTGGAAATACAAGTAGGCATAATCGTCGTTTGATGCTTCTCTTGCGACCATAAGGATAAGGCGTTAGGGTTCATGAAATAGTTCTTAGATGCTAGGTATAGTGGCAAGAAATGGGATAGTAACTTGAAAATAGCAACCGTAGGAAGAATCGTTCTGGTGTAATATGTCTTGAAAACTCAACTTGAAACTAACCAAATGCCATTGCCCTAGATTTTCATCACCATCGAAGTAAAACTAAGCTTGCAACTGTTTTAGTTAGTTTTGCATATAAAGTTTTAGTAGTTAATTTCCCAAACGAATCCCCATTTTAATTGTTTTGTTAGAATTGCTTAATAAAGTAATAATATTATAAAAATTTAATTGACAAGTCTCTGTGGTATGATAATCGGAGCTTCCAGTCCTATATTACTTGATGACCACGTGTGCTTGCATGCGCTTGGGTGACATCAAGTTTTTGGCACCGCTGTCGGGGACTTGTATAGTTTTTGATCATTTGTAGATTAGGATTTTATTCTTGTCTTCTATATTTTACGCTTGTTTCTTTGTTTTTGTGAAGTTTACAAGATTGTGTGCTTAGTGTATACCAAGTACGAGAAGTCAAGAATCACTTGTGGCTTCTTTTGATTATGTAATTGAGAGAACCTTTAGAAGGTTAATCATGGAGAACAATGAGTAGGCACAGGGCAGCAACCAAGAGAGAGTTCTAGTGTTAAACTTTGCTAGGCCGAACATGGAGAACGCTTATAAAGAGATTGTCAAGCCGACTATCACTGGGAACTTTGAGCTGAAAGAAGGGACCATGCGGTTGGTCCAAAACACTTGCCAATATTAGGAAAAGCTGCATGAGGATCCCTACAGGCATTTGATGATGTTCGTGGAACTGAGCGAGAATTTATGTTACCAGAACATGTCAGATGAATATGTGAAGGTGACTTTGTTTCCGTCGTCACTGATTGGTGAAGCCAAGGAGTGGCTTCAAAATGAGCCAGCAGGTTCTATCATCACATGGGAGGTTCTTTCCAACAAATTTATCAGCAGATTTTTCTTTTCAAGGAGAACTAAAGAGTTTGAGAGGGAAGATCTCTGGGTTTGTATAGAAAGATGGTGAGACCTTGGCTCAGGCGTGGGAACGTTATTGTCACGACCTGAACGTACATTCGGATCATAGACACGGGATAAGGGACCCCGAGAGACCCTAAGTCGATCCATAAAATATGCATACAACTAATCTCATTCAAATAAGCGGAATGATAACCATAAAAACATAGTGGAAACGTAATTATAGCATAACATCAGGAAATACTAGACATATACATAGCTGAGCACTACATACTTGTCTGAAAGCCTCTAATACATAAGATGGGTTGATGGGACAACATCCCAAACTAACCCGACCAATACCGAAACATAAATATCCTGAAAGTCTGTCAAATGACCCTCGGAACATGAGGACTCACCAACAAGTTGAAAGCGTAAGTTGAGATGGATGAAGGATGAGGATGAGCCTGAGATCCAGACCTTGTATCATGAAACGATACAACATAGAAAGTATGTGGTCAGTATGTGAAATGTATTGAGTATGCAAGGTAAGTAAAACAGACATTTTCGAGTAAATAAAACTCATAAATAATATAAGATAAGGACATCATGCTTACATCAAAATCTTCGTAATAAAACATAAGGATCAAGACTTTCAAATCATTCATAATTATTCATTTTCATAATCGTAAGTAAACTTTATCAAAACATAACTTGAGCCACAACATAAACATAATGCATAAAACAGGAGGAACAATGGGAGGACTCGTCATAACCGACTCGTCATAACCGACACCGGCGTAGTCCTTTGAACGTCGGGCTGCTCGATGCTAGACACGGCTCCCAAAAACATGCATATAGGCTCATACATAAATCAATAGCCTCATGCATTAAGATTCATTGGCTAAAATATAACATTTATCATCATTGATCCCCCTTTAAAACATGCTTAGCCAAGAATCATAGGCCCTTTTCATCGGCCAACATCATAAATCGATAAATCATGTAATTCGCTTCATAAATCATAAATAGTTCTTCCCCATGTGGGCATTGCACAGTACTTCATCATATTCAATTCTTTCAAAATATGCTCATAAACACGGGTAACTTGAATTCATGCTTTTCTGTCATCAATAAATTCATAATATTGCATACTCATCGTAAATCATAACTTTCATGAACCTTCATCAACTGGGCATTTTAGATTTAAAAAGCTTGAAACATGATTTAAAGAAAATAATAATAAAACCTGCCTATCATTCATAATTCAATAATTAAAACTCAATTAAATCATACCCATAAAGAGAAATCACATTTTTATGCATTTGAGTAAAATCCCATAGACTTGAATAGGATCCATGATTTAAATTTGGGGTTCTGGGCATGGGTGAGGAAGAGATTTCACGCATTCTAAACCCTACATACCTGGAATGGATTGATTTGAGATTCCTTTGAATACCCACAAAGAAATTGATGAAAATTTGGGGAAGAAGACGTTGAACCTCCCAAAAATCTCTTTAAGCTTTTACATGAGAATGGGTATGCATAAAGGACTTAACTCATCTTATCTCACTCAGAAAAATATCAAAACGACGTAGTTTAGGTCTTAGGAACTTAGAAATTATGAAAACAGCCTTATTAAAATGTAGGAAATTTCGGGTCGCCAGCCCCCACGAGGGACCCACGGTCTTTTGCCACAGTGGCACGACTGCGGCCATGGTCCGTTGGAGTCCACCACCAAAACATCCAAGGGGACCCCACGGGTGACTTCACCAGTCGTGAGGTCAAAATTCACGACTAGTGGTCAACTTCCGTGGCCTACATTGCCAATCCCAACTTGCCAAACCTCCAAGGCAGACCACGGTGGTCTCAATGAATGGAGGTATGACCACGACTTGTGGTCAGGCCCGTGGCCTCACTGTGCCTTTCCAACCTGCTGACCATGAGTCACCTCACAACTCGTGGTCACTCCTCACGACCCACCTCAAGGGTTATTTTGCACCTGGTGCAAATTTTCAATTTTCTCCGTTTTTTACTTTCGAGTCCGATCCTGTTCCCGTATAAAAATATCTCCCTTGGGAACATTCGCCCTGGAATGTTAGAAACATGCGTAAAACTTAGAAACAAGATATCACCATATACAATTATCAGTCATTTAAGCCGAAAACTGACGAAATGACTACCTCCGAAAAGAACTACATAGCCGAACCGACCCGTACATCACATACATATACCATACCATAAACAAACTTACACATGAACTAAACATGAAAATCTCGATTAAACGTTTAGGGAAAACCGATACCTCATGCCGAAACTGAGCCGATAGGGAAAAAATGAGTGTATTTAGCCATCATATCTCGGCTTTCCGGCTTCCCACGTAGCTCCCTCAACATGATGATTTCTCCATAATACTTTAAATGAAGCTACTTCTTTGTTACTCAGCTTCCGAACCTAACAACTAAGATTCTACCGAAATTTCCTCATGCTGAGGCTATCCTTTACACCCAACGCTGTTTACCGGGACTACTAAAGTTGGATCACCCAAGAACTTTTTCAAGAACGATATATGAAACACGGATGAACCGAAGCACTCTCAAGGCAAGTTCAACTCATGCACCACCTACCACCTCCTCATAACCTGATAAGGACCAACGTAGCGGGAACTGGGAAGCCTCTTCCGAATCGCATACATGACTCTTCTTCATGGGTGATACCTTTAGAAATATCCGCCGTTCACACTAAAACCTGTATCCCTTCTCCTCACATCGCATACGATTTAACGCACTCCTTGAGTGGTTTAACCGCCCTTTATAAACCTAACCTTCACCATCGCTCGTGAATCGAATATGGTCCTGAATGCATGCTTGCCAACTCAAACCATCCGATGGGAGATCTACACCTTCACCGTGAAGAGCCTCGAACGGAAGCACGGATACCGGGAGTGATAACCGTTATTATAGGCGAACTTGATTAAGGGCAAATGATTATCCCAACTACCTTTAAAATCCATGGCACATGCCCTCGACATATCCTTGAGGGTCTGAATGGGTTCGCTTTGCCTGGTCGTCGCTTGCAAATGGAAGGTTGTATTGCTTAACTTGCGTCCCAAGTCCTTTTTTGAAAAGAACGCCGAATTGAGAGGTAAACCAGTACCTCGGTCTCGAAATAATAGACAAGGGCACTCCATGAAGTCGAACCAACTCCCAAATATAACTTGGCATAATCATCCACCGAATTCATGGTCTTGACCGACAGGGGAAAAGCCGCCTAGTTAACCCAAGCCTACCACCACCCAAATGATTCATAAGTGCTCATGAGTAAGGAGATAGGCCTCGTAACAAAACTATTTATTTTCTCCCACTTCCAAGTGGGAATGCTAATATCCTGGAAAAGCACCTCCCGCCTTGATGCTCGACTTCACTTGCTGACGCTTGGACATTTAGCTACGAACTCGCAATATCCTTCTTCATACCATCCCACCAATAGATTTCTCGCAAGTCTTGATACATCTTCGTGGATCCTGAGTGGATAGAATATCTAGTACTATGTGCCTGCAATATCCGAACTCTCAAAGTATCGACGTTTCTAACACATAATCGAATTCGGTATCGTAGCACACCATCTCCCTCTGGGAGAAAATTCCTCCACCTTTTGACTCCGCACCGGCTCTTCACTTTCTCAAGGTCGGATCCTCATCTTTCTTAGATTTGACATCAACCACTACTGACCTCGACTCCATTCGCACAATAACACCGCCATCACGAGTCGATCGGTTCCAACTCCTAGTCTTGCAAGTCGGTGGACATCTCACCAACTCCTCTTTTTTTTCCTCATCCACGTGGGACACACTCTCCATAGAGAGCCTACTAAGTGCCTACTAAGTGCGTCTGCAACCACATTGGCCTTGCCCTGTGGTAAAGGATACTCATGTCGTAGACCTTAAGTAACTCCAACCACCTCATTTGTCGAAGATTTAGATCTTCGTGAGAACACATATTGAAAAGCTCTTGTGATTCATAAATATATCACGTGGACCCCATACAAGTAATGCCTCCACATCTTCAATGCAAACACCACCGCAGCCAACTCAAGCTCATGGGTAGGGTAATTCTTCTTTTCAGTGAACTTTCACTGCCTCGAGACATATGCTATTACCTTCCCATGCCGCATCAACACACATGGGCCTCGCCCGATTCTCAAGCATCACAATACACTACAAAGCCATCAGTGCCCTTGGGTAAAGTCAACACTGGTGTCAAGTGAGTCGTGGCTCAACTCTTGGAAGTTTTTCTCAGAAGCATCGTACCATTGGAACTTCACCTTTTTCTCGAGTCAACTTAGTCAAAGGTGCCGCAATAGACGAGAAACCCTTAACAAACATCTGATAGTAGCCAGCTAGACCAACAAACTCTAAATTTCTAAAGGATTCACCAATCTAGGACAATTCTTCACCACCTCCTGGGAATATACCCTTATGCCTTCGCTTGGATACCAGCCACGAACCCGTAAATGCCACCGAGTCTAACCAAATTTGCAAATTTACCAACTGCACATGATGACGATCCATGAGGGTCTGGAAGTGGGGCTTCTCTCAGGTGAGCGGCATGCTCCTCCCCGTCTGCAGGGCATATCAAGATGTCGCCACGAACACAATCACGAACATGTCCAAATATGCCGTGAACACCCCGTTAATTTTATAGATCCATAAAGGGGGGTATCGTTAGTCCGAAAGACATAATAATAAATTTGTAGTGACCATACCGAAACCTGAAAGTAGCCTTGGATGTATCTCTCCCGAACCCTGAAGATACCCTGATTCGAGATCAACTGAGAAGCACTTGGCACCAAGTTGGTCAAATAAATCATTTGATCTCCGGGTAAGGGGTACCTGGTTGACTGTAACCTTGTTTAATTGCCGATAGTCAATACACATGTGAAGGACCATCCTTATTATGAACAAATAGAACCGGTGCAATCATGAGACCGACTCATCTAATGAAGCCCCTATCCAACATATCTAACCCATCCTTCAATTTATTTAGTTCGGCCTAGCCATCCCGTAGGGAGTGAATAGAAATAGGCTATGTATCGGTACAGATCAATACCTTAATCAATTTCCTCTCTCCGAGAAACACCGGGAAAATGATCAGAAACACCTTCGGATATTCGCACACCATTGAAACTGGCTGGAATAGTCAGGGGCCCCGACTCACATCTCAACTCCTAACTAGGTGGCATATGCACCCTTAGAGATCATCTTCCTGGCCTTAAGGTAGGAAATAAACGACCTTACCGGTACCGTCGAACTACCTTTCCACTCCAACACCGTGTCACCCGAAAATGAAATTCCACCGTATGGGTCCTACAATTAATCGAAGCATAACATGCGAACATCCAATCCATGCTAAGAATAATGTCAAAGTCAGTCATGGCTAACTCTACAAGGTCTGCGGAGGTAACCTTATGCAAACACGCTGACCGGCATCCTATATACTGCTTCAGCTATGACCGAATCACCAATAGGGGTCAAAATTGAAAAACGATTTCGACAGGTCTCTGGCTAACTCCAAGGCTACTAGCAAAGTAAGGAGTCACAAAGACGTTGCAGCTCCCGATCTAGCAAGGCATAAATATCAATATGAAAGACACACAACATACAAGTGACCACGCTCCATGTCTCCTCTTGGCACGAGGTAAGGGCATAAATCGGTTTGACGCCGTTCGCCAGCTCCACTAGTCGATGCTCTCGGCGATGAACGGGCCGGAGCTTCTTCGCTGCCCCGTGGCCTCGTGCACGACTCCTATCACCAACCTATCTAGATATGGGCATGCTCGATGAATGTGCCTGCTCTACCACACCCATAGCAAATATCTAAATTGAGTTATGCACTTCTAGCATAACTCTCTTGCCTCACTTTCCACTCCAGGATAGAGAGGTATACTCTAACCGGTGCCTCATGGCCATGGTTTGTTGAGTCCACTAACCAAAACATCCAAGGGAACCCCACGGGTGACTTCACGAGTCATGAGGTCAACTACGACCTGGTCACCTTCTCGTGGCCTACACAACTCCATCCCAACTTGCCAAACTCCTCCAAGGTAGACTACGTGGCCTCACGAGTTGTGAGGTCCGACCACGACTCGTGGTCGTGCCCGTGGTTTCTTTACTCGTGCCTTGCCAACCAAGCCGACTCCACGAGTCACCTCACGACTCGTGGTCACTCCTCACGACCCTCACGGGTCGTTTTGTGACCCGATACGAATTTTCACTTTTTCTCCGTTTTTACTTTCTGGTCCGATCCTTGGTTCCCGTATAACAGCTACAGAGGTTATCCGGCAGATTGTCCTGGCTACCCACACAGTTTGGCTGAGATAATTGGGCACAACTTTATAGAGGGCCCAAACCGAGTCAAAGGATCTTGCTTGATATGACAGCACAGGGATAGATTATGTCCAAATCCAGATGAATGAGGCTTTCTTGAACCTCATATTAGCGGGAAGCCGCATTAATGTGACTCGTGCAGAGAATTCACAAGAAAGAAAGGTGCCAAGGAAGACGAGGGGATTGTGTTGGCGGTGACCGGGACAGACATTCGCCAATTGGTGAATGTGATTAGCAAACTTGTAACCACACCGAGCAGCTGGGCAATAATAGGTGCATCGTACGTACTCCACCGTTTGTGAAGCATGTGGAGAAGGTTATGCATATGTAGGTTCTCCCCTAATCAAGAATCTCGTATTTTTAAGTGGGACAAACAGAATCATGGTGGAGGTTTTGGCAGGTAATGACTATAATCGAGGTATCAAAATGCAAGAAATCCCTCATGGGGAGGGAATCAAATATTCCAAAGGCCCCAAAATAGTTATCAAAGGCTCATGCCCAAATGTTGGGCGGCTCTTGAGGAGACGATGGTGCAACAAACTCGTAGTGAATGAGATGCAAAAGTCCATCTATGAGCTTGAAAGATAGATGGGAAAATTGGCCCTGCAGAAAATGAACAAACCAAAAAGAAAGCACTTTTTGAGTAACAACGAGGAAGAACCTGCAGGAAAATATGAGCACAATTTCTTTGCACAAAGGGTAAGGAACCTGGCAGCTGTCCCCAGAATGAGCAGGTTGAAGTCCAAGAATGAGGTTAGGGATTCAAGAAACTCACAACCAAAAGTTGTAGTAGCTAGACTACCACCCCCATTACCGTAGGTTTCAAAAGCAATAAGGAGGATACGCCCGTAAGAAAGCTGACTTGTTAAAGGTGTACATGTGAACATTCCTTTGGTGGAGCTTTTGCAGGAAGTTCCAAAATATGCTAAGTACCTGAAAAACATTGTGGCCAACAAGACTTTTAAAAGCTCTGAGACTCACTTGCCATCCACACTCAAACCTGTCCAACAAGTAAATAAGAACATTAGGTTCGCTATACACTCACGCTGATTTATCGGAGAGTGGGTTCCCCAATCGGAAGGGGGACAGGAGACGCACCCATCTCAAGGCACACATCACGACCCACAAGCTGTTAACAGAGTTTGAGATTGTGGCTTGGCGTAAGAGTGCGCTTCGAGTCCAAACCAAACTTAAAAAAGTTGAAGGACCCCGAGCTTCACCCTTCCCGTGATAATTGGAGACAAGGAAGCTGGTTCAGCCTTATATGATTTGGGTGGCATTTATATCAGCAAGGATGCCTCCTCACTTTGAGGGCTTCACAGCTAATGGTCAGTGAGAACCCGGTGGATGTAATCACGCCGATTGAGCAAATAAGCCGTATGAAATTCCTTTTGAATCGGGCCGCTTGGTCACTATTTACCCGGATGAAGGAGTGACGGGGACCATAGCTGGGCGCCATGATGTTAGATTAGTATGCATGGGCAACACATGAATGTCATGCCACGATTATAACTAAGGCGCTTGGTGGGAGGTAACTATCGGCTAAATATTTACATTTTTCTTTTGTTTTATAGGCAAGAACAATGCTTTGGAGGCAAAAGAGCTGGGAAAATGAGTTGGAAAGGTTAAGTCTCGATGCAATACTCGGCTAGGCTCCGTGTTAAACTCTGGTAGCTGTTAGTTGGTACTATGGGTGCCGCATTGCGCCAACTCCCGTTCCTAAAGAAATTTTCTAAGTCTGAGAGACAAGAGGGGGTGGCACGCTAGGGTCTTTGGTGAAAAGTTTTTGTCAATTTGGGTCAATATTGACTCAAAGACCTTAAAATTACCAAAACCTCAGGCCCTACATCTTTTATTTAAATTTCCACTAATCCATTTTCCTTCAAAAAGTTGAAAACAAAAAAAAAAGAAAAAAACTCTCTCCCGCCCTCTGCCGTAACTCCCCTTCACCATTGTTGTCTTCAAGCTTTTGGTGAAGCTCTTCTTCTCAACTCAATTAAGTAGTTTTCTTCTCTGTTTAGTAATATTGAATGCATGCTCCCGCATCCTTCTTTCCCCAAGATTAATGACCCAAATCACCATTGTTGGTGAAAAGCTAAATTTGATATTATGGGTTTCATGAGCTTTAATGTCTAAATTTATTTCAAGGATAATATGTATCCTTGATTGGATTAACATATTTTTGGTTGAATATCATGATTTAAAGTTACGGGATGAATGGGGATGGTGAATTGAATTTATGAATTTGGTGGGTAGATGTATTAATTGTAGAGAAAGAAAGTACTTGGGCATTGGAATGCTTGAATGTAAATAATTTTTGAGTTGTTGAAATTCATGTTAGCTCATTATGGATGGTAGTAAAATTGTCTGGTTGGGTTTTGAATGAGTTGAATAATGTTACCTCCATGTTTGGAATTACTTGGAATCTTACACTGAAGGAGGGAAAGTGAAGGATGGCCAATTGAGGCGTTCTTGAAAAGTTTAATATGAGAGGAGAGTTGAAGAATTCATGAACTTGATTGTAGTTAGAGTTGGTGAATGAAGTAGTGTTGTGAGGTTGATGATGATGTAGGGGAATTCTTGAGTACCATTGGACAAGTTCACCATTCTACTAGTGAATTAAGTGCAGGGTCAAATTTGCACCTTCAAACACTTAATTAGTTAGCCTTGTTATTCACTGACTAATCTTTGATGTAAAGTTCTTGGATTTTTGCTTGGAAAAGGTACGAAGTGGCATCGAAAGGCAAAGGAAGGAATGGGAAATTAAGGTAGTGTAAAGGTCTAAAGAGGCCCGAAAGGTACAAAGAGAGCTAGTTCATCAAAAGCTAAGGCTAGATATGCTAAACTCTTTGGGGTACAGGCGGTAGAGCCTCATGGGCTTACCTATTTCAACACACAGATGGAGGCTAAGTATGCTCCTAAACATTGATTTTTGAGGGCCGCTCCCTGGGCGCCAGAGTTCTCTCGCTTATTAGCGACAAGCTCCATGAAATGGGAGTTGGATACATCTTTGTTGAGCCAGAGGAGTGTGTAACCTCACCTGGTGAGGAGTTCTATGCAACTGGGAAACATCATTTGGTGAGACCACCAAAGTAAAGATAAGGGGTCGTGGGTCGTGTGGTTCACTTACAAGAGTGTTCAATGTTTTTTTCTGACACCCGCAATATATCCTTCAGAGTACTTTGTTGCATGAGAGGCCTCCTTACTATGATATCCATCACACTCTCTATGGTGATCATTCATCCGCCAGATGGGCATGGGACCACAAGATCACCCAAACTTGTGTTCTCCTACTAAAAAGGGAGGCAAAAGTTTGGGTAAAGATAGTTAGTGCCATGTTTCTCTCCTGTGGACTCACATGACATAAATCACTAGAGAGCGAGTGGTGCTTGTGTACATGCTTATGAAGAGGATACCGATTAATTTTGGTGTTGTGCTCCGGGACAATATGAGGAGATCATGATACACCAGGGTGGAAATACTTCCTGTGGCAATCTCTGACCCGCCATGAGAAAAAGGCATTGAGGAGGAAGAAGGGACCTACATCTACCTCACATAGGGCACTTAGTAGGAGATGATTGACCAAAGGTGAAGGAGTCTCACACCTACAGCCAATATCACGCAGAAGGATCGCCGCTCGTGATGAGAGCCGGCAGGTCGCGGTATTTGGGATGCCTTGACTTGCGCTGAGGATAGGCGGCCAACCTGCTACAGCCAAGGATATGGCAGCCCTGAAGAATAGATACCCACTCATGGAGAGTGCCATGTAGATTGTAGAGTGGGACCTCGCTTCGAGGATCCAATGATGATGATGAGATCTAATGCTGATTGAAGGTGTCAATGATCTTGGATAATGATGATGATGAGGATGATGCTACTACAAGCACCATGCAGGTTGATGATGATGATGAGGGGAGGAGGACTGGATTACAATCTTGATGATGATGCTTAGCAGCTTAGGAAGTCTTTTCCTTACATTTTGATATCCCCAAAGGCATTGTTTAATATGTGGGGTAGAGGAATATTCATGTTTGTTATTTAATTGCTATAGCTATAGGCCATAGCATAGTTTCTTTCCTCGTAGTAGTAGCTTTATGATTTGTTAGGTATCTGTAATCGCTAGTATGCTTATGACTTGTGATGCCTTTGAGATGCTCCGATACTTTGTTGGATCTCTATCTTTTTAGTTTAATTCTTTATTTTTAGTTTGTGTTGTTGTTGGTCAAGGGTGATCATGTTTGTTGAGCATTATTTTAAAAAGTTTAGAAATTGTCATATCTCACCCAACCTTCGGTTTTTCTTATGGCTCTCGGTTCTTTTCGAAGGGAATCCTTGAACCTGCAAATTTTTCCTTGTAGGAGCTCAAAGTAATAGAGTAGTGACCTCCCTATAATAGATGGATGACAACTGTCTTAAGGGAATTTAGTCACTTTTTTTTAGGATTGAGTCATAGATCATTCACTTGTGTGCATGTGACATTCTACTATAGTCGCTATGCTAGAGTTAATAAAGTGGTCAACTTGAGTGCATAAGTGAGGAACCAATGAGAGACACACATATCTCTTTTTAATTTGACTCAAAATGATTCTAAGGGCTTAATAATGAGAGACACACATATCTCTGTTTGTCCTCAAGAACTAAAATATGAAAATCTAACCTAGACACATGCTCCGGTATCATAAAGTGCGATGTGGTTTTGGCAAGTAGTTTATAAGTATTTTAAAACAAGCCACCCTCTCATCATACAAAAACACTTTTCTCACAAACGTTTAGACCAAATATGGAATCTCTACTCGTGACATCATATCAACATGCAAGACAATCATAAGGATCACATAAAATATATGGACACAAGATTAAGAGAGAAGAAAGAAACACTAACTCATACAAAATGTTCACATCAAGTCACAACTACCATATGCTTACTTTGTTATTGAGATCATATATGACTTTTCTAAGCCTGTAATGTTGGTCCAAAAGGCTGGTAGGATACATATACAAAATTTAGTGATTCGGCAATTATCCTTGGAACACTACATCACCTTTTCCACTTTTCCTTTCCTTTTCCTTTGCTCCCTTTCTTTTTCTTTCCTTCATTTTCTTAGCATTTTTCAGAATCCAAAGTACCTTTTGTGAGCTTATTTTATTTCTTTCTTTTTCTTTTTCTTTTTTTCCTCTTTCTTTCTTTCTTTTGCTCAATACCATGAGAAGTGGTTATTTACTTATTTTTCCTTTTCTTCTTTTTTCACATCATCACCTCATCATAGGTTCAAGGAGGATGGATTCAAAAGAGGATCAAATGAGAATTGATTTTGGTTTCATTGTGGTTGATCAAGAAAAAGGTCATAGGCTCAAAGAGGAAACTAGAGACATATGTATCATTTGGTAAAGCTCATGTAGGCAAATGGGTCTTTTGAAATACAAAGAAGGCCTAAGTCAGTCTCTACAACCCAATCAATCCTAAGGAAAAACATGAGTAAGTAGGCATGTTATAGAATGTATCTGCAATAAGTGAACAAAACTAAAGTCCTCACCAATAATCGCACATGGATATCAAATGGACTAATCATTTCTACTCAACTAGTAACTGTATCAAGCAATTAACACAAGCAAATGTCAAAAATAAAAGTACACATGTCAATAAAAATAATTGTAGCAAAAATTTCAGAAGGGAAATTTTTTCATAAGTGATCACATATGCAGCATTAAGCTCATTTGCCGCCACTACCTACATCAAAACACTTTATTCAGCCCAAAAACGACACACGTAGATAGGACTGGACACACTTAAGAATGTCTTCTAGAAATCTATCATCAGGACCAATCACTACGACCATTAACTACATTATTAGGCCAGATTCAATAGAAATTACGTCTCTTGGAAAGAACCATGGTTAAGAAAATCCAGAGAGGATTCTAACATCCCGTAAAAAAGAGAAGCAACAACTACATTCTAAACTAACTACAAAACAAAAAAAGATAATATCAAGAGATAACTACACACACCATATTTTCATTATCAAAATTAATGTTCATTATAGATCACGAATCACATCAAGCAACTAATACAAACAAAAATACTCCACCCCTAAATTGAAAAATATGCAATATCCCCAATGTACTTCATGCAGCATGGTAGAGTTATAGCCTATGCTTCCAGGCACCTGAAAGTCCATGAAAAGAATTATCCGACTTATGATCTCGAACTGGCGGCAATAGTATTTTCCTTGAAGATTTGGAGACACTATTTGTACAAGGTTCATGTAGATGTGTTTACAAACCATAAAAGCCTGTAATATGTGTTTAACAAAATGAGAAATGTAGGGGACAAGGACTCTCTGAGGCACTCAAAGCGCACTAGTCTAATCCATGTGGTATAATCACTTGATTTTCACCGTGGTGGTAGAAACACCAATAGTTGAGGTGCTAGCCTCCTAACATATGTGAGGGAATTTTTTTAACTGCAATGTCTCCTTACAGTAAATTTGAGCCACCTCAACACGATCCATATCAGGGTCATCCTTCTCCTGAAGCACTTCCTTATCTGTCTCATCTGCTCATCAATGGCATTTTGCTTGAGTCACGTAAAGAAGTGAAGGCCTCTAGTTGGTGAAGTGCTAAGAGGTGAGGGTCAGCATGTGAAACTCTCGTAGGAACCTCTAATAGGCGTAGCTCTAGCAAGGAAACTTCGGCAGGTGAGGCTCTAAAGTGAGCCCAAAGACAAAAAGGGGCCCGGTAAATATCCCGACCAATAACTATATCTCAATATCTCAAGTAGAGGACCTATAGCCTACAACTCTAACATAAATACTTTAGTCTCTTCTAAATCTACTTCAAAGGACGCCACACGCATATAAATAAAAGACACCACCATGAGGTGGCTATGGTCATTGACAAAAATAAAATTTTCAATGAGTGTCAGGGTTGAATTCCACAGGGACTGGGCTGGATTTTCCAAATATCATAAATCAACTTCATAGAAGTAATTGTCATACCTCAACAATGTAAAGTAAAAATTGGGAGTGGGGAGTAATCAAGTATCAACTTCAAATGTAAAACAAAAACAAAGCTAACAACTTGTTGCAATCAATAAGAGAGACTAGGATGCATTTGATTGGGCGTCGACTCGATAGGGGTTGATTAAAATTTAGATTCAATTAAAGCATGGAGAGCTTGGTTATGGATGCTGTTCCTATGTTTCTCAACCAAAGGATGTGTTTACCTTGGGTTTTCTCAAATCCCAAGGCCAATCAACAAACCAACCAACAATGATTTAGGAAGGGTTAAATTATCTTCTAGCGAAACCCTTTAATGGAGTATGAATTGGGTCTTGACTATATCTAGCTCAAGACCATGCATCAAACACCCACCTCACTATTGAATCCTCACCCATACCTACTCTCATTCAAGCAAAAGCAATATAAGAAATCTAAATCAATATTTGCAACAATCAATTATTGAATTAAACTTGGAGGAAATAATAGATCCATGCTTACTATTCAAATCTAAGAAATCAACACCCAATCAAGTCTAGATAATTCGCCATGCACACACGCCCCTAGCAAGAAATTTAGTATTCATAAGTAAAGAGAGGAAAATTATACCCATAAGAAATTCCTCCAAATTCATCATGTTAAATAAGTGATTTCAAGCTTAAGGTCTACAATAATGGAGTTCTTGCCCAATGGAAAATTAAGAAGAAAGTGTCATGACCTGAGCATGGACCCCACGGGACCTTGGGCCACAAAATGACCCCAAGCTGGGACCCATGACACATGCTAATCACTCAAGAGCATAACTAAAGAGGGAATTTAAAATCGTATCATGAATAAGTGGAAGACAAAAGTATCTCAAAATTACATAAATGGAAACACTGAACAAAAATTTGGAAACATCTACCTATCCCTAAAAAGCTTCCTAGAAATTCGATGAGTTGATGGGACAACACCCCAACTCGGCCACCAAAGTCAGAAACTCAAATAATATACAAACATAAACCGAGAGAATGTCCTCAAATGATGAGTACTCATCAAGACCGGACTAATGCGCCCGAGGTGGGAGCAGTGACTAACGGTAGGGCTGAGTCTCGATCGCTTGGACCTGTATCATTCAACATAGAGTATGTAATTAGTACTGAATGTACCGAGTATGAAGGTAAGTAAATGGATACCTAAATACATAAAAGTTTATGAGAAAGTAGGACATTTCAAGAAAACATGAAGTAATAATCACAACTAAAACATGGGGGCTCAAGGTTTTCAAAACTATTCATAATCTAATCATAATCGTAATCATAAGAGAAAGCTTGTAAAAAATAACTTGAGCCAAAGTATCATAATCATAATCATGCATAAAACATAAGTGAACAATGGGAGTGACTCATGATAACCGACACTATCATGATAGAGCTTACATGATGCCCCAACTATCTCGCTCAAGTGGGCAGAGCCGACCTAAGCCTTGCCTGGGCAAAGAATGATAACATGGCGTGATCACTAAAGAGACCCCATAGGGTGAACTTGGAATATCAACTTATGTTGGCATGTAGTTTTGAGACTCGCTTGCTTGAACTCCGGCCTAGGCCTGCGCTTAGACACTCAAGCCCCAAAAATATACACATGACTCATATTGGAATATCGTGAAATCATACATCAAGTCTATGCTAGTTTAAATCATACTAGTCATGAACATGCTTGCAATACATGAACTAGACATGGTGTCAAGGGGCCCTGGTGAGTCGCCATAATCAAGGGTCTTGATAATCATGAAAGTCATATATACTTGAGAAAATCCTCATACTTGAAGTTCATAAGTTCATGTAGAATACTTGTAGGAAATCATGTATCATACTTCATAAAACATTAGTTAAGACTTGATTGAATTTCAATCATAAGAGGATCATAAAATCTCATATAGAGAAATTTAGCCCTAATGGTTTATAATCATACTTGTAACATGAGGGGCCATAATTTCACGAAATTAGAGGAACATAAACCTCATCATAGAAATCATAAATCATTATCAATTCAGCCATACCCATAAGAGAATCATGGAGGAATTTCATAACCCAACATAAACCTTAGAATTTCGAAAATAGGGCTTGGGAAAATGGGTGACTATGAATTTGTTGGAAGCAAGGGCCATGAGGGTGGAAGAACCCATTATTGATAAGTCCATAGGTTCACTGAATTCTTGCTTTATCTTGAGACCCAAGGAGAAATTTGAAGAGATAAAAGTGAATTTAATGAAGAACCGTTGTTTGATCTTGGAAGGGAAATTGACCAAAGTATGAACGAAAGCATAATGATTAGGCTAGGAAAACACTAAGACACCTATTAGAAAGTCCAAAACCATGTAGTATAGGAGTTAAAAACATAGAGATTATAAAATTGCTCCTTGAGAATCGAGCAGAATTTCCATGACTGGGTGATTCGATTTGTAGGGGTGATGGGCCACACACGCCCGACGGTCCGTCAATACCACCGTACCCCTAAATAGTAAGGCCGGAGTCGTGAGCCTCCCTATGATGGTAAAAGTATGGGTCAGTCACTTCGATGATCTTCGTAACTACCGCCAAGCCCTGAACCCAGAAACACCTAATGACGGTCCAAACGGGTGGTCTGTCGATGGTCTAATGGCCATCACCATCACCGCCAAGGCTAAGTGGCGGGGCGCATCCGTGCCTTCGCACCGACAACAATTCGTTGATGGTCCGGGCCTCGTCTCGCGATCGTCAATTTCAATTATCCGGGATGATTTGTCCATCAGCCACGCCTCGCTACTCCATGCACTAGACCTGCAACTATAGTTATTTTTCTTCAAAAGCTATTTTGAAGCTCAAGATGTTACAATATCTCCCTTTGGGAACATTCATCCTTAAATGTTGATTCAAAACTATTGGAGGGCTAGGAAGGAAATCCCAAAACTCTAACAACCACAACAGAAAATTGACGGAGTAATTCACCTGACGAAAATACATGACCGAATCCAAACTCACAAAACATACATGCATATAAGGACATGAACTTGACATGAAATAGGATAGAGTAATAGGGAGGAAACCGATACCTCAAGCCGAACTAAGCCTAAGGGAAAAGATGCGTATCTAGCAATTATATTTGCCGACTTCTCATGTAGCTCCCTTAACATGCTAATTTCTCCACAAAACCTTCACTGAAGCTATTCCTTATTTTTAACATTCGAACCTAACGATCAAAGATCTCAACCTAAGCTCCTCATATATAATGTTATATTTCATACCTATGTTCTCCACCTAACAACTAAGGCCGGGTCACTGATGCACTTCTTCAATAGAGATACATGGAAAACTGGATGCACCAAATCTAACTCCGCCGGGTAGCCCCACTTATGCCACCTCGCCAACTCGCCTCGTATCCGGCAGAAGGACTAACATATCGGGACTAAGCTTTCCTTTCTTTCGAGCCATCATCACTTGCCTTCATGGGAGATACTTTAAATACCCAATCAACTACCTCAAAATCAAGCTCTCTCCACCTATCATCCGCATTCGATTTCTCGACAACTCGACCTATTTCGACCTTCTCTAATGAGATTAACCTTCTCATCTCCTCAAAACTAAATCTCGGTCCTATCAACGTGCTTCACTCTACCTCAAACCATCCAATAGGTGACCTACACCTCCGCTCAGAGAGCCTCAAATGAAACCATTTGAATGCTGGAAATGATAAATGTTAGTATGCAAACCTCGATGAGAGTGATCATTCCAACTACCTTGAAGTTGACACTAAAGATCTCAACATCCTTAAGGTCTTAATGGTCCTCTTGTCCCTACCATCTATCTAAGGGTGAAAAGTCATGGTTGGATTCACTTGAGTACCAAGGCCCTTTTTGGAACGACCTTCAAATCGGGAGGGTGAACGGAGCTCCTATCCTAGATGATGGACAATGGAACCCTATGCAACCGAACTAACTTCCGAATATACAATCTAGCATAATCCTCAACCGAATTAGTAGTTTTGATCATAAGAAATGAGCTTCATTTGTCAACTTGTCCACAATCACCTATATAGAGTCATACTGTTAACATGTACGATGTAATCCTATAATGAAGTCTATATTAATTCTTCCACTTCCAAGCAGGAATGTTAATATCCCAAAGCATACCAGTCTTTGATTCTCGACCTTCACCTCGTTGTACTCGGACACTTAGCCACAAATTCTCGATATGTCCTTCTTAATGCCATTCCACCAATTGGACTTCCCATAGGTCATGGTACATCTTGGTAGCAACTGATGGATAGAATATAGGGAACCATGTGCCTCCTGCAATATTTGCTCTCTCAAGTCATCACCCGTAACACATAATCGACCCCGATATCGTAGACACCATCTCCCTTGGGAGAATACTCACCTTTTTTATTTTGGACCGTTTCCTTCAACTTGACCAATATAGGATCCTCATCTTGCCTAGCCTTGACCTCGGTCAATAAAGATTCTAACCCATTTTGAATATTGACACCACCATCCAACGTGTCAACAAGGCGAACCCTAAACGAGCAAGTCATGGAGATCTTTTGCTAACTCCTCTTTCTCCCATTCCTGACCTGGGAGACACACTCTCCATGGACAACCTACTAAGAGCATCTGCCACTACATTGGCCTTGCCTGTATGGTAAAGGATGCTCATGTCACGCCTCTTAAGAAGCTCTAGCCATCTCCTTCGCTGCAAATTGTGTCCTTTTTGGGTGAACATACTCGTAGGCTCTGTGATCTCGTAAACATATCCACAAAAACCCCATATAAGTAATGCCTCCAAATCTTCAAGGAATATACCATCGCTGCCAACTCAAGATCATGAGTCGGATAGTTCTTCTCATAGGTCTTAAGTCGTCTAGAAGCATATGTAATCACCTACTATGCCGCATCAATACACACCCAAGGCCGATCTCAACGCATCATAATACACCATAAAGCCTTCAATACCCTCGGGTAGAGTCAAAACTATGGCTGAAGTGAGTTGAGTCTTCAACTCCCGGAAGCTCTTCACAAGCATCGTAACCATTGAAACTTAGCTCTCTTTTTGGCTTAACTTGGTCAATGGTGCCGCGATGGAGTAAAATACCTCTACAAACCTCCGCAATAGCGCCTCTGTCCTGTAAGCTCCTAACATTCCGTAGAGGGGATAACAGGTCTATTTCAATTCTTCACTATTTCTATCTTTTGAGAGTCCACCCGCACACCCCTCACTATAGACACTACATGCCCAAAAATGCTATTAAGTTCCACCAAACTCACACACTTGTTGAATTTAGCAAACAACTAGTGGTTCGCAACACAATCCCTAAATGAGCGGCATACTCATCCTTGCTCCGAGAGTATATGAGAATATCATCTATGAAGACGATCACGAACATATCCAAATATTGCTTGAACACCCTATTTAACAAATCCATAAAAGCTGAAGGAGCATTCGTTAGTCCAAAAGATATAACTACGAACTCATAGAGACCATACCGAGTCTTGAAGTTATTTTCGAATGTCACTTTCCCAACTCGAGCTGGTGATAGCTGGATCTAGGGTCTATCTTTGAAAAGAAAATAGCACTCGAACCGGTCAAACAAGTCATCAATCGCTCGGGAAAGGATACTTTTCTGATTGTGACCTTGAACCGTTATACTGGATGCACATACGAAGAAACCATCCTTCTTTCGAGTAAAGAGAACTGGTGCACCCTATGGAGACTTATTAGGCCTGATAAAACCCTTATCTAGGAGGTCTTTCAACTTCTCTTTCAACTCCTTTAGCTCGACCGGGATCCATTCTATAAGGAGGAATAGATAAGGTTCTGGGCAGACAGTGGAGAAGGTCAATACCAAAGTCAATCTCCCGCTTGGGAGTGGGACTCCTGGTAAATCATTAGGAAACACCTTTTGGATACTCACATAAAATCGAAACTGACTAGAGAGTTGGGGTTTCGAACATAGAATCCTTAACCCGAACTAGATGGTACACACAACCCTTAGAGATCATCTTCCAGCTCTAAGATAGAGATAAATGATCTCCATACATATTAAATACCCTTTCCAATTTCAGGGACCGGTTCACCGAAAATTAGAACTCTACCGTACGGGTTCGATAATTGACTTAGGCATAACATATATGTAACCAATCCATACCAAATATACATCAAAATCGGCCGCGTTAACCGTACTAGGTCAGCTTAAGGTAATCCATGAAGGACTGTATTAGGGAAGCCACCCGTCGAGCTAAAGTAAGTCATCGACTGGAGTAAAGACTGAGAAGGGTTCTGACAGGATTTCAAGACTGACATCGAGTCAGACTGCAATATAGGGAATCGCGAAGGACTGTGGATCCAGGATCTAGCAACACATACACATCAAGATTGAATAATTTAACATACCAGTAACCATATTGGGTGAAGTCTCCTACTCCTAATGAGATGAGACTGCATAAAATCTATTCTGGTGTTGACCGCCAACTGTATAATAGATGCACCCTACTGAAAAGGATGTGTTGCTAGAGCCGTTGCTGAACCGGTGGCCGGAGCGCACCTCTCCTATCACCCCCGCCTAGCCAAAGGACACCCTTTCGCACATGTGCCTAGGCTTCCCATACCCGAAGCAAACATCTGATCCTACTAGGCACTCTCCTATGTGGTTCTTACCATATTTCTTGCAGACCGAAAAGTGCACTTTATCATTGTTTTCCTCTCGTCCCCTAGAACCTCGACGCCCGCTCTGACAATTCCCCGAGGCATGGATGGAACACTCGTGCTGATTAAGGCATTGGAGCTGATGACCCTGGTGGGTTGGGGCAATGTCTGCCGACTCGTTGGGAGAACCCAAAGTTGTGCCTCCCCAGCTCTGATCCCCCCCTCTCTTTCTCCTCATCTACTCGCTCAATTTGCTGGCATATATGACCAAATGGGAGAAGTCTATGTCATTTATCAACATAATAGTCTTGCTCTCCTGGACCAAAGAGTTCGTCACCTTGTTCACCAACCTGCTCACATGGCTCCTTGATCATCTATGACTTCCCGCGCATACTTGGACAACTGGCACTCAAAGCATACTTGACCTGGCCATATTGTTCGCCTCAAGTTGACAAACTCCGCCACCTTTGCCTCCCTTAACTCCATAGGGAAGAACCTATCCAAGAAAGAAGTCACAAATGGTGCTCTATCCCTAAACCCAAGGGAACTGCTCCAACTCCCCGCTATCCTTCCACTAATGGAATATGTGGTAACCACTTCACTGGGAGGATAGGAGGCTAAGTTCGCGCTCTCTCACCCATCACCCCATAACTGTGATCTTATGTACCTCAATGAACTCATACGGGTCCTCATCTACCTTCGACTAAGAAATTCAGGTGGGCTCATCCTGAGGAAATCTCGCACTCTAGCCGCTGCTGCATTCCCATTCTAGGGAACATGAGCCACCGCTTGCTGGCAAGACTTAGCGGTCATGGCCTATGCAATTATCTCGAAAGGTCACTCTTAAACTCGGCATGAGTAACTCCGGCTAAGCAAAGGATCTGCTGGAGCTGGTGGGGCTTACTGGAGCCCATCTCTATTGCCATTACCACGTCCATTCCCGTTGCTCTCCTACCATTAACTTGGCGTGAAGGCATGATTCTACAAACGCGTAAATCTAGATTTATAGGAATAGAGAGAGTTGAACCTATAAAGAATTATAGAATCATGAAAGAAGGGTAGTTTCCTAAAAGTTTCAGTCGCTTTGTCATAAGGGCGTGCTTCACACCCATATGAATAAGACTCTTACTGAACGCCGGCTTTAAAGACATCCTAGGACTCTTCAAAACTTATGCTCGATACCAAGCTTATCACGCATCCCAGCATGGACCCCGAATCGAGATACATGACTTAGTGCCAATGAATGACCCTCAAACTAACCCATGACACATGCTAAGAAATTCAAGAGCATAACTAAAGAGGGAATTTAAAATTGTAACATGAATAAGCGGAAGACAAAAGTATCTCGAAATAACATAAATAAAGTCAACACTCGGAGCAAAGCTGAAACATCTACATATCGTCTCGAAAAGGCTCTAGAACATCTGATGAGCTGATGGGACAACACCCCCACCAGCTTTCCAAGCAAGTATGAAGCTGAAATAACATAAAACATAAATTGAGAGAATGTCTCGCACAATGAGGGACTCACCAAGACTGACTAATGCGGTCCGAGGTGGGAGCAAGACTAACGAAGGGGATGAGTCTGATTGTCAAATTGCAGATTATGAAATGATACAACATATATGTGGTCATTGCTTGAAATATACTGGAGTATGAAGGTAAGTAAAACGGACAATTAAAATACACAAAAGTTCATAAGAGAAAGGACATTTCAAGAAAAACATGAATTAATAATCATAACCGAAACATGGGGCTCAAGGTTTTCAAAACTACACAATCCGATCATAATCGGGCCATCATAAGAGAAAGCTTGTAACTTGAGCCAAAGTATCTGTAATCATAATCATACATAAAACATAAGGAATAATGAGAGGACTCGATAACTCGACACCATCATGGATAGAGATTATAGTGATGCCCCAACCATCTCGATCAAGTGGGAAGAACCATCCTAAGCCTTGCCAGGCAAAGAACGATAACATGGTGTGATCACTAAAGAACAAGGTAGGGTTAACCAAGAGTAACTCATATTGGCACGTAGTTTTGAGACTCAGGTTTGCTTGAACCTTGGGCCAAATCGATGCTAGAAATTACTCCAAGAAACATGCACATGGCTTATAATGAATATCATGAAATCGATACGAAGTTTATGCTAGTTTAAATATAATAGTCATGAACATGCTTGCAATACGTGAATTAGCCATGAAATTAGGGCTTGTGAGTTGGCTGTAATCATAATCTTCTTAGTCATGAAAGTCATACATATTTGAGAAAATCCTCATACTTGAAGTTCATAAATTTATGTAGAGTACTTGTATGGAAATCATGTATCAAAATTTCATAAAACATTAGTAAAGGTCTTGAGAGAATTGACAATCATAAGAGGATCATAAAATCTCATAAAGAGGAGTTTAGCCCTATGGATTCATAACTACTTGTAATATGGGGCCATAATTTCATGAAAATTAGAGGGAAACATAAACCTCATCATTAAAATCATAAACTATTATCAATTCGCATATACGCATAAGAGAATCATGGAGGAATTTCATAACCCAATAAACACCTTAGAATTTCGAAAATAGGGCTTGGAAATGGGTGATCATAAATTTGTTGGAAGAAGGGGTATGAGGGTGGAAGAACCCATCATTGATAATCTATAATTTGGCATCAATTCTTGTTTAGCTTGAGACCCAAAGAGAAATTTGAAAAGATGAGAGTACTTTGATGAAGAGCCCTTCCTTGATCTTGGAAGGGGAATTTGAATTCAAAATATGAATGAAAGCATAATGATTTAGGCTAGGGTAAAACCCTAAGACACCCATTAGAAGACCAAATGATGTAGTATAGGAGTTAAGATCATAGGAGATTTCAAAATTACCCTTGAGAATCGTGCAAAATTTCCATGATCTGAGCGATAAGGACGGTACGAGTGATGGGCCGTCACATGCCCAACGGTCCGTCAATACCACCTGTAACCTTAAACTCGTAAGGCCGAGTCGTGAGCCTTTCTAAAGGTAGAATTGATTACTGTCACTCCTCTCGGAGCGGTCCGTCATGTCCATCAAGCCGGGCCCTGAACACAAATACCTAATGGCAGTCCAAACTATGGCCTGTCCATGGTCTGACAGCTGTCACCATCACCGTTAGGCCGTGATAGGCCATCGCCCACGCCGCCGAACGTGACAACACTAGTGGGCCCGTCACTGCAATCAAGTCAGGACGTTAAGGGCTGTTAGCCATGCCGTCACTCCCCGCATCATACTTGCAACTTGAAGTTATTTTCTCAAAAAGCTATTTTAGAGCTCGAGGTGTTACGTAAAGTAAATTGTACTCTTCTATCTCTATGTTCTTCCCTATATAAAAATCACCTCTCTCCCATATAAATATATATTGGGGCTAAATTCGCATATATTTTATGTATAGCTATCTCAAAAATTACCTTGAAAGCTTCAGGTGGTATGTGGGTATCTTTCTAGATAATTTGCTCCTTCAACAAAGTGACGTAGGTCACTTGCTTTTCATCTATGCTTTGGTGATGCCATTTTGTGGTAAGCGATGAAAACACTTCCAAGGTAGTCTTGTTCACTGAAGCAAATGTGGCATCCGCATTTAGCAGATGCCATTCTCGCGACTAGCAGATGAAAAGTATGTCCAAGGCAAGTATTCGTGGTGTCGCCAATGAAAACAAATGCCATTTTTGTGGCTATATGAAAAGCATGTCCAAGATAGTGTTGTCTATGTAGCATCTACGAAAAGCGTACATACTAACTTCATAGCAGTGCAAAGCACACAACTTCTTCTGCTATTGTAAAAGTAAAGCATGTCCAAAGTAGATCGCTTTAAGTTCAAATCCTTCATTATCTTTCTTTCAACTAATGCCTTCTCAAAGAAGAGAAAAGGCATAAAACCTTTTCTAAATTGTATGGTAAATAAAGCAATAACTCATGTTTAAGAGCCAAATGTAAATTACCAATCATCAAACCGCCAAAGTTGAACTATTGTTTGTCCTCAAGCAAAGCATTCACTTACACTGAATTAACTTAAGCATGTCACATCATGAAAATAAGACCTTTAAGACTTAAGACAACTCTGCAAAGTCACAATACGTAGTCAAAAACTAAAAAAATTCAAACAAGTATACAAATTCAATTGGTACCACCATAAGTGCATTTCGCAAATATCACCATCAACTCATCCAAATAAGGGGAATTTTCATCCACATCAAGATCAACAAACTTCTCAAGTCATTGACATTTAATATTCAAGGTTTGCCTAATAGTTTACTGCACACATTAAACTTGCTGCATTCAACCTTTCACTTGGTAAAGCAAGATTTCACATTTTACCTGCATATTGCACTACCACCAAGAGAAAAATCCTCCCCACACACACATATTAACAACATAGGATTAGAGAAGACATTCAAAGACGCCACTTTCAAAGATATTCAAATGCACACACATCAATCATAGGCTTGCCCTTTATGTAACTAGCCACTAATATAGAGTTGCCAAACTTGGAATCACTATGACTTGCGGTTTTCATAATAAAGGCTATAGGTAAGGGTGGAACATTTATCTATAGTGAATAGAACCTCCCTAATGACTTTGTGAAGCTTACACATAACAAGTCTACTCCACCTTATCTCCTTTTCACTCTCCACATTTTTCCACAAGAGCCCTCATTTAACACCTAATTACTACATTAAGCCCATATCTAATAAGATAACACCATTTAGTTCTTTTTCTTTTCTTTGATCAAATGTTTTTCAATTGACCATTTTATTTTTTACATCAAGCAATTATTGCTACCTCACGCTAGTTCTATTCTTTTTTTCCTTTTTATGCACACTCCCTAAACTAGGCTTTTGCCACATCATATTTTTAACACTTTTCTATCATCCCCTAAGTCTTGGGTTTTGAGCCTCCATTTTTCTTAATCACTAGAAATTAGGGAGGAATGTTAAAGTAGATGGATTAAAAGGTGTGTACTTGTAATGCGGTTTCCAAGAAAAGGCTTAAGGCTAAAAATTGGTTAACTAGGATCTATATTCAGGAAGGTCATTTTTTGCGGTGAAGTGACTATCCAAAAAGGGCCTAAGGTTATTTTCCAAGTCTATCTACACTAGATTTGTTTTAAATCATACTTCGTGCGAGTTCTAGATGATATGTACAAGACAAGAATCAAGCAAAATTCATCACATCACATTCCAAGAAGTTTAGCTATTCTCAAGATTAGTTAAAAAGGCATGCCTTTTGACAAGCTATTCTTGTGCCTACACTCATTTTGGGGAATCAAAAAGACAAATAAAGAATATAGACATCATGACAAGATAATACTCCTTTTCAAATTTATTTGCCCCTTTTTTCTCAAAAAGCTCAGTCTTTCTTATGCCAAGTTAATTTTTTGCAGTCACCAATAAGTGCAACAATGACTCAAAGGACAAACTAAAACATGAAATTTTCTTAAGAAAGTTGTCTCTCAATCCATCATAGAAAAATGTCATATGGTTTGACACAAACATAACAATGGGTGAAAATTACCTGGGGAAAAGAACCGGTATGAAGAAAATTTCGCAGTTTGTTTACTAACCACAATCACAAAGGCGACATAAATAACAAGCAACATGATATTCCCTTAAGAATAACGTCACCCAATCTATAAGGTAGCTAAATTTGCGATCACTAACGAGTGGGTTACCCAAACTTCACCCACAATGAAAAGAACAGGGAGGAATGGGTAAAAGAACTCCTAGACCGGGTAGAGGCATCTGTGTTTATTTAGACTTGCAACCGCATGTGTAATGCATGTATGAAGGGAAATTTATGCACCAGGAGCTCAATGATTTGTCCAAGAGCATGCCAGACATGTGTTGTATATTTGGATCTTGGGCATTTTTGCAGATGAGGCGCATATGCCTCACTTTTGAGCATTTTTCTTTCAGGTATTCTAATTGGCACATGCGCCTGCATATAAAGTGTGCTTCAAAGTGGTATCTATTTCGTGTCCAACGTGCAGTGCCTTGTTATGGCTACTTCCACTTTTTGTCACATTCCACACCTTTTTTTCAACCCTGCACAGCACAACAATGACAGTGGAAGTAAAAAGAAATTGAAGAAACGCTTTGGGTTGCCTCCCAAGAAGCGCTTGATTTAACGTCAGAAATTTCGACATCGTCATCAATGTCTTTCTTTCCACGTTGAACTTATGAATTTTACACCCCTAATTTTTTCATTTTTCTACTTGCTCTGAGGGGTGGTGGTGGGGAAAATAAAAGGCACCAAGCCATAGATGTCGATATTGTAACTTCTTGACCCTAACGCAGGGATGGATTTCTGTATTTGTTGAATGAAAACTTAAAAGATGAAGCTACTTTGATATTCCTTCGTGTCCTTCATAGAATTGTTGCCTCAATTTCCATATCATCAACCAATCATACAATATTGAAAATGATTGTAGTATGTCCAAGCCGCTCCATTCTCAAGCATGCTTCCATCTTGACTCTCCCTCTCAAGCACCAGAGTCTTCAAAGAGGATTTGATGGACTTGAAGTCCTTGCAACTCTACTGTCACTTCTTCATTTTTGGCATCTTGCATTGATGTTGGGTTGGTTGGTTGAAATAGCCCTTAGTCTAAATTCATCTTGACCTTATCTTTCATTGGGAGCCGACTCAAAACTACCACCCATGACCAGCTGATGTTGACCCTTGCATGTCTCCATCATAATATTGTTTAGATTGGCCTTCACTTGTTGAGTAGCAATTTCTAGTAGCTCGACTTTTGACTTTGCTCGCCTTAGTCAAGTTTTGCTCCATGATGGAAATTTTGTAAGGCTTGTGGAAATTCTCCCATGGAAAAATCCATGTTATGATAACTTCCTATCACGTTGAACTTCTTCCCACCCAGTCAATACTAGGCCCCTTTATTCACTCCCCCTTGTTATGCTTCTCAATATCTCCTCATCTTATTCTTTCAGAGAACTAGAGTTTATTTTTTGAGGAGAGATAATTCCATGGGCATTGAGGAGTCGACATCCTTTTCTTAAAAAAAATTGGAGCATGGCTTCCATAATGTTCATATGCCGCAATTCATTCTTCATATACCATGTCATCGCTCTGTCAAACCAAAAAGTACAACTAGCATTTTTGTTATAGCAACTAGGTCGATAAGTGAAGTAATTGGCAACAATCACCCCAATGTCCACCATGACTACCACATAATGCAATCATACCCACTTCAGAAAGTAGTGAGGAAGGTGCACGCATCTCTTTTATTGGGGCATATCCACAATCTTGCCAGAAATGGGGTCCTCCACAATATGGACATGGGTCATCACGATATGAGTTGCAACTCAAACCCTTTTCAATTCCATGATGCCATAGTAAAAATAAAAACTAATGAAAATAAAAATGAAACGAGATGCAATACAAGTTTGAATTAATAAACAAAAAATGACAATCATAAGCCAATCCCTGTCAATGGCACCATTTTTGATAACGCCTCGAAAACACTTCTCAAATTAAGGAGGTGGTTACGATCATTGATAAAAAATTCCAATGAGTGTCGGGGTTGAATCCCATAAGGACTGGGGTTGGATTATCTAAATATCATAAATCAACTCACACAAGTAACTGTCATGCCTTAACAATGTAAAGTAAAAATAGTGAGGGAGCAATCGCTATCAATTTCAAATGTAAAACAAAAACAAGGCTAACAACTTGTTGCAACCAATAAGATAGACTAGGAGTGTGCATTTGATGGGGTGTCGACATGATATTGGTTGGTTAAAATGCCTTAGATTCGATTAGAGCATGGAATCTTTGGTTATGGCTACACCCTTTGTTTCTCAACCAAAAGGATGTATTTACCTTGGTTTTCTCAAACCCTAAAGCCAATCAACAAACCAAACAACAACACTTGAAGAATGGTTAAATTATCTCTAGCTTTAACCCTTTAATGGAGTATGAATATGAGTCTTGACTATCTCCAGCACAAGCCCAAGCATCAAACACACAATTCCTCACTATTGAATCGTCACCCAAATCTTTTCCCTCTTTTCAAGCAAAAGCAAGATAAGAAAGCTAAATAAATATTTGCAACCATCAATTATTGAATTAAAACTTTGAGGAAATAATAGATCCATGCTTAATATTCAAATTTAAGAACAAATAATCAACACCCGATCAAGTCTAGACACCCATCATACACACACCTCTAGCAAGAAATTTAGCTACTCATAAGTGAACAGAGAGAAATTATACCCATAAGAAATTCCTCCAAATTCATCATATTAAGTAAGTAATTTCAACTTAAGGTCTGCAACAATGGAGTTCTTGCCCAATGGGAATGGAAGAAGAGCAAATTGTACTCTTTCTATTCTGTGTTCTTTTTTTCTACAAAAATTAGTTCTCTCCCAATGAATGTACAATTGGTGTTAAATTTGCATAAATTTTATGGTGTTATCCATACCCTTGAAAGCTTCTCAAATGTGGGCGCCTTTCTGGATAATTTTTCCTTCAGTAGTGACACGGGTCACTTGCTTTTCATCTGCATTTTGCATATGCCATTCTGCGGTAAGTAGATGAAAGCATGTCCAAGGCGGCTTTCTTGAATGTTAAACCGTGTGGCATCTGCATTAGCGTATGTCATTTCGTGGGCTGGGGCAGATGAAAAGCAAGTCCAACGCGGTGCTGTCTATGTGTCATCTGGTGAAAAGAAGATGCCATTCTATGGCTAGCAAATGAAAAGCATGTCCAAGGCAAGAAACTATGTGGCATCTATGAAAAGCAAATTCTAACTTTTCATCGATATCAGTATATTTATATGCCCAAGTACTATTTTATACCCATGTTAAAATTCTAATTTAAGAATAATCTTCATGTATTTGTGTAATTTGTGGTCATGGACTAACAACATGATTAGCTCGTTGTAGGTTAAAAGCTAATATATGCTTAATGTGAAGATAATGGTACTAATCTTGGAAGATAAATGTTAAGAGACGGATTATGGATGGTGACAAGCTAAAAAGGAAATTTGGAGTCAACTCCACAATGAAGAAGCATTGGGGCGTTCAACAACGCATCACTATAAAGCAGAATTTTATATGAGCAGGGGCTGCAAAACAAGGAGATTCAAGGAGAAGAGGTCACGTGAGGAAAATTTCCATGATAGCCACGTTTATGGGAGAAAATTGGGATAGTCCAAAATAAACATGGAGGAAATCCACCACAGTTAAGGCATAAATATAAAAGGAACAATTAGCGCTTAATTTGATATCACGTATTATTTCTTCGGAAAGTAGAGAGGAGTGAAAGGAGAAACATGGAAACTCACGTAGGGTTTGTTTTTATTTACTTCTTCTTTAGCACTCCATAAGTACTTGAATTCAAACATGTTTTTGAATTCTTGTATGAACATGAGTGGCTAAAACCCTTTTTCAGGGTTGGAGGCCACATAACATGATTGGGCTTTAGCTAATTTCATCTTTGGTTCAAGTTTTCTTTGTGTTTTGTTTTGTATTCTTGTTAATTATTATTTTAATGCTTGACCTATTGAAATACACTTTTTAAGCTTAGGGAAAGCTCAAAAGAGTAACCCTAGGTTAGAACTAAGAATGCAAGGAGCTAGTTCTTGTCTTCAAGATTTGATTCGCGGTTAGGATAGCCTTATAACCACCTTCTTCGCTTTTAGTTAATTAAATGGGAAGAGGCTCCAGACATTTAGATTAAATTGTCACATCACCACTCGCAGACACATAGCTAGAAGTTAATTCAAGGTTAAATGGTTAGAGGTATGAAAGTTCATAACCAAGGGCATAAACTCCTGTGAACCACATCCACATTGTTAATTGCTCACACTAGATGTCACATCCTCGTCAATGATGTGCGTGAGATTTGTTATTGTGTTTTGAGGCTCGAAAGACCATGAACATTGCGATTAACTCTGTTAGACAATAAATGAATTTCAGCATTGAACCATTGAGAATTTTAAGCATTGCATGATTGTTAGCTCAATCAGATGTTCCTTTTATTATTGTTTTTCCAAATTAATTGTGATCATCTCTTACAGTTATATAAAACTTTCAAAATCTCAAAAATCGACACTTCTGAAATTTAACTTAACACTTGAACTTAAATATTCGCTAAAACAGTAGTCCTTGTGGTTCGACATCCTAGCTTTCGTGAGTCACTATATTACTTGTACGACCGTGTAAGCATGCGTGCAAATTCGGAGCACAACAACTACAATAGGTGTAAAGCATGTCCAAAGCAAATCGCTTTAAGTTCAAATCCTCCATTATCTTTGTTTCAACTAATGCCTGTAGAAAAGAGAAAATGGTATAGAACTCCTTTTCTTGAAATTGTGTGAAAATAAAGCAATAAATCATGTTAAGAGCCAAATGAGTTGGTGGAATTACCAACTACACATCACTTTAGTCACTGGAGCCCTTCTAGAACTGTGTCACCCCAGCCTCAACAGCATCAAGGCCACACGTCTTCCGGGGTAATAAGCAAATAGTCCTCAAGACTGTAGAGCCTTTCTCTCAATGGCTTTAGAAAATAGCAGGCAACTCATCAATCTGCTGAGCCTACTGCTATTTCTCTTTCTCAAGAAGGGTCACCATTCTCGAAAAAGTCTCTGCTGAGTGAGGTGATTGTCCTGCCGATGTCTTTGAGAATGGATATGTCTTATTAGGATCGGAAGGTAGGCTTGAGCTGTGGTGGAAGTTCTGGTTCTTTGAGGAGTGATCTCAACAGGAAGTGCCTGGTGGTGGAGGCATAACAGTGCTCTGTGTGATCTCAGGTGGACCCTCAATATCAGGCCTGCCCCCAATTGGCACCGGAACACTAAGGTGGTGGGGGACTGGAAGGCCACCTCTTTCATCTTGGTGATATCCACCACCTACTTTGCCTTCAGATAGATGTCCTCCTCTATAATATGGGCATTCCAGCCCACCAACACAAAGTCGTGATAAGACATTGGCATAGTAATAAAGTTAATGTCTGTAGTGCCTCTCAAGCTCAATGGCTAATAGTCGTCCAATATCCACTCGCCTCATATCCATAATGGCCACTATCACCAAAGTTTCGCCATGTGCCAAAGTATATTTGCTTTGTAGGAAAAATGTGACTAATCATAATATTTCATCAAAATTTAGCCGAAGCCGAAGTCCTCTTTGAAAATCAGCCGTGCTGGATGGTGGCCCATGGTTGTGGGAGCGAGCAATGGGCCCGGTCCATCCAAGGCCGGGCACGCTCTCGGCATCGATCTTCCATCATAGGTTGCGGTGACAATAGCTACATACTTATATCTCATATAATACTAGTTGATTTCCTTGGGATGGATATCAATCAGTATTCTTTGCTACACATAATCCAATTCCACCAATGATCATAACCCTAGATTGGTGGCCTCGGGAGGGTGGCACCATATGAAGCATAAAACTCCCAGATGAGAGTCTCGGCAATATTTTATTGCAGAGGTCTCAAAAGGAAGTCCCACTGCTGTACTTAAACTGCTCCAAAATCTTTGGAGTATTGCTCCAACCGATAGTGCTCAGGGCCTTCCCTCCGGCACACCATGCCGGGGCTTCTTTGTGATATGGCCGACTTTACCTTAATATAGCTTAAGAGACCCTCGATCGCCCATTTGGCCCAGACTATGTTTTCCCTTAATCTCCTCTACTTTTCTTAATTAACCTGGGGGGAACTATGAGTGCTTTGTGGTCATCCTCACTAGTACCGAATCCCTACCGCCGAGGCATTGGATAAGTGACTTATCTAATGAAATGGAAATTCCATCGCCCTCTCGGAAAGGCGCAATGGGCCTCTCTCGATGTATGAGATACCGAAGGGCTTTTCTTGTTGGAACCCCTGGGATGATAAGGTTTGATATGGGGTGGTTGCAGATGCCACGCCGGATGAAGTTGCTAACAAGGTCATCTTGAGTATGGTGGCTGCCTTGGTTTATGGGACTGGGTACTCTTCCCTGAATCAGTGTTCTCATCCCTAAGTCTGGGGTCTTCGGAAGCCGGAGCCTTGCCACCCTTTGTACTGCTCTCTTGGTTCCATTTCCTGTAATTAATCAAGAAACATTAAGCATATGGGTGATAGATACGATGAGAAAGAGCAAAACTTAAACAAGAAATAGGTTGCCTCAAGCCGCTGTGATACAGAACTTGAGTTTGAAGAGAACACTGCAAATAATAATCATAGTTTCAAAATGGCAGCCGCAGTGAGAAAGTGTAGATGCGCTCTAGATCGTCAGATCTAAATGCTCATAAATGAACCTTGGAGGGTGTTAACCTGCCAGTTTCCGCTTAATAAACAACATATGGTTTACATTGCATTATGTCAAGAGGGACCTGCTGGATTGAACTCACTGGGAGCAGAAGCCTGTTCAAAACATGAAAATTCTTTTATAGTCATTTGTTAAAGGAAACATATTTCAAATCATAGGGTTTCTTGACACTTTTTAGCAAAAACTTACTAAATTTAATCCATAAATCACACATATGTACCGTATCGTTCATCAACACAACAGTTCAACACCATACCCTATTCAAATCACAACAAAACCCTAGTTCCCCTACTCACCCCACCTCCCACCCCCCGGACATTTCATGTTTAATCACCTCATAGGTAAGTGATAAAAAATATAAGCAATTAATCAAGAAAAAGTACCTAGGGTTCGATGATCAAATAGTGCACAGTGTGTGCTTTGAAGACGATTTCCCAATTGGTAGAACCCTAGCTTGTACAAAAATCAGTTCTTGCAAGTGATGGAGTGAAGTATGTGTGTTCAAAAGTGATGTAGGATGCAATGAGGTAAGATTGAAGCTCTACTCAACAATGGCGCTCAAAGTGCAAAAGAAGAAGAAAATGAAGTAACAGGCAAGTTGCCTCTTTTAACTACAAAAGAAGTCGTTGGGTCAATGGATCGGGTTATCAGCCTCAATATGTGGTCTTATTTTGAATGTATGAAACACATATGAGGTTGTAAATCTCTAATGAAGAATCTTAACGCAGCTCATTAAAATTATTTCACTTCGGTCCAATTTAGACCATAAAGTAAACACACAAGATTCAGAATGGATCGATTTCAAAATTAAAAGCATAACACACCGGCTCTTGACCCATGATGCAAATTACGCTTGTAAAATGAATTTATGGGCTATTTATTTCTTCATGGATTATACTTCTCGTGAGATTTAAGTACCTACCTTCCAACTTATGATGCCCTTCTATTTGCACATTCAATTTGGTGGCCCATGACTACATCCACAGGTAGTAGGAAGTTGAAGCCCTTCTTGCCTTTGATTTCTTCCCGCATTTCTCATGTGTCACACCCGCACTCGTCAACATCCATTAGAATAAAAATACTAGATTGCCTCATAAGAAGCACTTAATTAATGTCGCGACATGATGTGGATACTACACATTATGTAGCATCCTTTGGGTTAACACTTCTCAAGAAGCGTCTGATTTAACGTTACAACATGACATAAATACCTGATTCAGCCCATGGATAAGTCATCCCTAGGATGGGACTTCCTCGCCCACTTCCTTCCCTTGGAGCCATAAAGGTAGTGCTTCACCCATTAGCTTTTGGCTTTCATCTTTTTGGGTGCCACCTATCCTCCAAGCTTATTCAAGTCTTTATGATCATAAATCTCCCCAATCAAAAATATGTTCCCGTAACTCTTGGGCAACAAATGCCCCTTTCCTTCCTTTTGAGAGGTACTTCATCATTCTTGACCCATAACTCAATTCACATGCTTTCCGAGTTCATTAGTGCTCTCTCGATGGCAAGGAAAGGATGCCTAAGGATTATGAAAATTTTAATGTCAACATCATAATCCAGCACAACAAAATTCGCTGGAAGCACAAACTTCCCCACCTTAACCAACATATCTTCAACAATACCCATCGACTTCCGTATGGACTTATCATCCATTTGAAGCCTAATTGTAACACCCCAAAAGTCCCTAAAATTAGACTCGAGGGTTGAAATGGAGAAAATAGAAAATTCTGCACCCAAGTCACAAAATGACTCGTCAGTGACTCGTTAAGTCACTTGACGGATTATTTAGTGACCAAGTGGTGCTAAATTGGAGAAAAGATTTATCTTTAACCAGTCATGATGGATGAGGTGACGAGTCATCAAGTCTTCCCACTAGTCAGGACACTGCTAAGTATGTAGTGGTGGTGAAGAGGGGGAATTCTAGTGTTCAGGATAGATGAGGGACGAGTCATCATGTCCCAATGACTCGTTATGCTACCCATGGAAGGAGGAAGATCAGAGAATAGAAAATTCAAGAGGGCAACGAGGCTAGGTCATGAGTCATCGGTGACCCATGACTCGTTAGGTCACCGTGGTGACCGGTAAGGTCTCAGTTCCTATCGAATCATTAAGGGAATTTTCATAACTTCTGCTCCTAATTTCTAATCTATGTCATTTTAAGCTTGGGAAAGAGTGCTTTAAGGGGAACACCCCAGGACTCTCATTCTACTCCTAACCCCTCTAATTTGAAGATCAAAATCTCTCAAGGCTCACAAGAACAAGTTGTGGCTCTTTTCACTCTCATCTTTTCAAATTCTTTTTGGGTCTCAAGCTAAATCAAGGAATCAGTGAACCAAGGTATGTGGGGATTGTCAATAATGGATTCTTCCACCCTCATGCCCTTCTTCAATCAAAAATAATTATATCTGATATTGGGCATATTTTCATGCCCATTTGCCATGTTTTTACCCATATTTGATCATGTTTTAAGTTCAATAATCCTTAATTTATACTTAGAATCATATGTGTGTGTGTTTTATGCACTAACAAATGAGTTGAGTTGATTTGAGAAGGAAACTAGGCAAAATGGGTATGCAAAATGATGCAAGAAATAAATTGAGGATCTGACAGGTTTGGTGCTATAGCGTTGGCGCTTCCGCACAAGTCCCAAACTTTAGAGAAAAAATCTCACTCTGGGGTCTATGGCTCTTGGATAGGAATAGGTGTATGTAGATGATCACAAATCATTCAAATAGACTTAAAATTCTTTAATTATGAATTGCGAGTATTGAATACTGCTTCTGGGATTATCCTGACATTTAATATGTGCTTAATTTACCGAATCAATATCTCGTTAAAATGAACTCATAATACATTTGGGTTTTTAAGGGGATCATCTATCTACACATAATTCCACCTTGTGCAGCAGGGTTTTAGCAACTCAGGTACTCAAAACCTTAATATATTTTTATCGAGGGCCATGATCGGAAAGACCCGTAAAACCGTTAGCTCAAACCTGTTTATTTGGAATATTTTTCTCCATTTTTTTTTTCAGAGCCTGCTGTGGAACCGCCCGGGACTATGTCTCTCTCGGTGGATTCATTTCATAGCTATCCTTCTTGTTTGGATAGAAATAGTTTTGTTGCTCAACTTTTACAAAATCGGTATCTGTTAAAATGAACTCATAATACCTTTGGGGTTTTTTAAGGGGATCATCCGTCTCCACATAATTCCACCTTCCAAAGACAGGTTTTAGCAACTCGGTACTCCAAAACCTTCCTATTTTTTATCGAGGCCATAATCGGCGTACCTGTAAAACCGTTAGCTCAAACTGCTTGCTTATTTGAAATATTTTTGTCCATTTTCTTTTCAGATTCGTTATGCATGTAATGCCCGGAAATTCAAATACTAGATCCGAGACTTAAATCGAAAATTTGGTATCTTCAAAATTGTCACGTAACAACTCATCTAACGGGTCGTTGAGAGACCTAATGACTCGTTAGGGCCGGGCCGTGGGAAGGAGGATTGAGATATGATAAGGAGAGGCAAAGGTATAACGGAAGACCTCACGAGTCGTGGTTGGGCACCACAACCCGTTAGGTCACTCGTGAGCAGACGGGGGTCAGGAATTTAAAGATTTGGGCAGTATACTTGACTATTTACGTAACTACTCTGTCACGACCTGAGAGTACACTCGATCGTAGACACTAGACAAGGAACCCCGAAAGGCTCCAAGTCGCCCATGGCATAATCATCTCATACACTTAACACAAGAAACATCTAACATCATGGACAAGCGGAAGAAAATAACAAAAATCTAATGTGATCCATAAATACAATTTAATAACACTTACAACTAAAACTGCTAGACAAGTCCGAAAGCCTTTCTACTAAACTGAGAGTTGTCAGACAAGCCCCCCAACTAACTCCCAAAGTCTAAAAATCGGAACATAATAAACAGAATATAATTTATGTTCTCGGAATGAGGACTCACCACTAGCAACTAGAAGAGGAAGGAGTGTATCTAGCCACGCGGCTGAACCTGGAGACTTGAATCTATATCATAAAATGATATAGCACAAGATGCATTTGCCCGCATTTCTGAAATGAACAGTATGAAGGAACATAAATAAATAACCTATAAGCATAAGTATGCTGTGGAGTACCATAAATCACAGGATTAGTAACACAACCGAAATGAGGTATAACAACCTGGTATGAGATCCACATATTCATATAGACATAATCATATTATAAGGTCATGCATTAATTAGTATAAGTTCAATGATGCACAAAAGTAGTAAACATAATGATACGTAGATGCAATGTTGTGACTAATATCATGAGGGTCCCTAATTGTCTAAGGGAACGAAGGCTCTGAATAGCGAGTCACTAACTTGATAGGGATAAAGTAGTCCCGACCGAAGGAGGAGAAAGATGCTTGGCTAGTATCTAGGGACGCAGTCCAGTTTAGGGAAATACTTTGCTAACGAGAAATTCCGATCGACTAGGGAAATACTTGCTAACGATAATCCCGATCGACTAGGAAACATTCTTGCTAACGAGAATCCTGACTGACTAGGAAAACATTATTGCTAACAAGAATCCCAATCGACTAGGGAAACATTCTTGCTAACGAGAATCCCGACCGACTAGGAAAACACTCTTTTGCTAACAAGAATCCCAATCGACTAGGGAAACATTCTTGCTAACGAGAGAATCCCGATCGATTAGGAAAACATTCTTGCTAACGAGAATCCCGACTGACTAGGAAACATTCTTGCTAACAAAATCCCGACTGGACTAGGAAACATTCTTGCTAACGAGAATTCCAACTGACTAATGGTAATCTAAATTGCAACAAATAATCGAGACAAGGACGTTTACCGATTTTTCGTCATACAACATTCTCATTAACAAATGGATGGGGGCTACTTACTAATAACATCAATCCCGACGCTGAAATATCATTTTTATGCATTATCATCATAATTCACCTCATCAGACTGAGTCCAATCATAGCTATCTCAACCATCTACGCTAACGAGAATTCTGGCTGCAGTCACATTAAGCACATACTATCATGACATTCCGGAATTCCAAGTTCATCTCATTCAACATGCACAGATATCAAACAAGGTTTATAAAATATAACTATCAACATACATGACTTCGTTTATTTAGGTCTACAACATTTCACACACTTGTCATAATCACTCCTTGTGAACTCTTTAGCCAATGTGCGTTTTAGATTATAAGATTCTTATAAAAACAATTAGTAAGGAAAATAATATAGAACTACCAAGCTTCATAGTTCAACAATGGAGATGAAATCTTGTCATGCCTAATCAATTAAATCTAGAACACGATGAGACACATACTTCACTACTTCAAGTCCACAACCTTACTCAATCTAACATGGTCATCAATATCATAATCAAGTCATTAGGGTTAATTATGTAATATTTCCACACTCCCATCAAAATCATGAATTTATACGGTAATCAAAGGAGAAATGAACCATTCCCATTCAACACTTAAATTAGGTTAGGAAGAACATACTACACCCGTACATACTCAACCTATATTTTCACACTTTCTTCATATTCATGCATCACTGCGAAAATTAATTGAACAATAAGCAACACTCATTCATTACTCAAGCCAATTTATGAACAACATGTTATCCTCATGCCTTCCCAACATATGATCCATATTCCAAACAAACCATCAAATTAACATTCCAAATAAATTCCATAATTTTAGTAAATATTTGCATTTAAGAAAAAAAATGAAGAAGAAATTACCCATCATTCAAACCCTAGATCATGATATTCTAAATAAATTAAATCAAATTCTTATTGAAAATATTTTGGCGCACAAGGATGGATGAATATCCTTATTGAAGTCCCGCATACCTGGTAGAAGAAGCCCCACACGAAATTTCTCCTTGAAGCCCTTGAAGAGAACCCTTGAAGAATCCTTGAACTTGAAAGAGGGGAGGAAGAAAGGTTTGAGAGAGTATTTTGAGAGAATGGGAGATTAGGCTTAGGAAAATCCTTAAAACTGTGCAAGGTAGTACCTAAAACGGCATAGTATAGAAGTTAAAAGTGTAGGAGTTTACAAAAATGCCCCTGAAGAAAACTGGAAAAATTGTCCGAACTGAAGCCACGACTCACGTGACGAGTCATTGTCCCACCCAACGACTCGTTAGGTCCACTCGTAAGGTATACTGGAAATTATTGATCCTTCAGGTCACGACCAACATAACGACTCGTCACTAGCTCCCATGATTCGTTATGCCCTTTCGTTAAGTACACTGGAAATTTCTTGAGAACCAAAACTTCTCCCTTCTAATGACTAACTTGATGAGTCATTGCCAGGCCAGACGACTCGTCAGGTCATCCGTTTCCACTGGCTCGGCTCACCTCCCATGACTTCTCCCCCATGAGCTAGACCACGACTCGTGGCGTCACCTAACAAGTCGTTCCCTAACTCGTTCTGCAGCAAATTTCTGCTGACTTTTTTGCTGAACTTCTTCTAACTCCGAGGTCTAATCTCTAGGACTTCCGAGGTGTTATAGACTCGTTCGGGGTAGTAACGAGTCGTCAGGTCCCTTGCGGTGGCCTTCCAGGTTTTTCCAGGCAGTGTACCTAATGAGTGTGACCACGAGTCTTGATCAATGACCACGACCCATTGGGTCACCCATTAGGATCACTTGACAGTTTTTCCCTGCGATTTTCCAAGGGTTGTTTAGTAATTTCCTACTCTCCTAAACTTCAAACTACGTCGTTTTAGTCATAATTTTAGACCTATTAGTGGGGGAAAATGGTTTATTCCTCATTCCCACTCTAAGTTTACAGAAAAGTCATCGTAAGCTCTCAATCTCAAGAACCCTTCAAGCAAGCCTAGGGTTTTCCTCCATTGCAGCAGTCCAAGCTTTCTCCTTCAAGAAACTTCAACTCAGGTACATGAGAATTCAACAAGGGAAATTTTTCTTCCTTTGTGTCCCCCAAAACCCTCCTATAGTTTCTCTATCAGTTTTAGACTTGAGTTTTCGAATACCAAGAGATTACATGTTATTAGTTGTTAATTTCACATAGAATGATATCCTTGCATATTATTGATATGATCTCCATCAATTCTTACTTGAATTGTTGATGTTCTTGCCAAAGTGAATTTAAGCCCTAAATTTTCGAGAAGATTATTGTGTAATTAAATTCTGTCTAATTTGTGGAGTGTGATTTGGCTGAATTTTCTAGTATTTATTATTGTTTATATATTAAGTAAATACACCATTGATAAGAATGATTTTAGCCTTTTCGGATAAGATTTATTTAATTCTTAAAATTTTTTCATATTTTGGATTTCCCATGTTGTTGGAATGAGTTGGATTCTCTATCAGTTTCTTAGTAGTTCAGTTCAGTTAGAACGTAGAACCTCTTCAGATCCATTAAGAACTTGTCAACTGATCAGTTTGACTTCAGTCTTTTCCCGAGGTGTCAGTGGTGCCTCCTAGTTCTCAGAATCAGACATAGAATCCAGTTTATTGGTCCATTAGGCGGTCATGACATTTTAAATATATAGCTCTGACTAGCCTCAGGACCCCAGTTCAGTTTACAGTTTTCTCTTAGACGGTTATGACGCTTCTAGATAAGCAACTCTGACAAGTCTAGAATCCAGTTTTAGAATCTGGTCCATTAAGACTTTTAGGATACTTTCAGTTATATATCCCTGACTAGTCTTGGACCCCAGTTTGAGCTATCAGCTTAGAATTCAGTTTAGATATTCCAGTGGGAGCAGGACTTAGCACCGAGCGGGCCGGGGTTCCAGCGCACCTAGGTTCCTAGAACTACGTTGCCAACGTATGTTATACTTATTGGCCTAATTGGCCCCAGAATTTTGTGATCACCCAGTTCACACCTTTATACCCTGGCAAGGTATATTGGGTCCTACCGGTGGGGCGCATACATCGGACTCCACGTCTAGCTCACGTGGTTATATGTCGGTCACAAACTCTCCCACTAGTCAGTCTAGTCCAGTTTCAGAATAAGCAGCTCAGTTCAGTACAGTATCTCAGACTCAAAACTTTAGGGCATGTCCTTGACCGCCAAACAGAGTCATCTTGATCGTTTCAGTTCACTTTAGTGGTTCAGTTCAGTATTTTAGTTGGTCATTGTATGTCATTTCAGTTTAGTCATTTATATTCAGTTACGATTTCTCTCATTTACTCAGTACATTCAAAGTAATGACGCATACTTTTATGTTGTATCGTATCATAATACACTGCAGGTTCTCAAACTCAACACTGTTAGTCATCGAGGTTTAGATCTTCCTCCTCAGCAATTGAAGTATGAGTCCTCATCATCCGAGGGCCTTATTTCATTTCTTTCAGTTAGATTATTATTTTAGCTAGAGTTAGAGTTAGCTAGGGGCTTGTCCCAGCAACTCATCAGTTAGAGGACTTTCAGACACATAATTAATTTCAGACTTTAGATGTTCTTAAACTTTATGTTTTCAGTTTTATTTTCATAAATGCTTTTATGCTATCATTTCAAAGCTTCCTCTATAATTGTGTTACTCAGAATACCAGTGTATGATACACTAGGGGTTGACTTTGGGTCACTTGTGACTTCAAGTACTATGTTACATCCAGGGTGTAGGCTCGGGGCATGACAAACTTGGTATCAGAGTATTAGGTTTAGAGTATCCTTGGAATGTCTAAAAGCCACATCAAGTAGAGTCCTTTTCATGGGTGTGAAGCGTGTCACACTTATCACGAGGAGGCTACGAGATGTTATTAGGAAAATTCTTTTGTTAATACTCTTTATCGTGCGTTAAGGTTCAATTCTAGAAACGTCCTTCTAACTCATTCTCTGTTTCATTTCAGTGAACCATGCCTCCCAGACACGGTAATGGAAGAATGGCCTGTAACGCCAACAGACTTGCCCTACCAGCCCCGGCAGCTCTTCAAGATGATTCGGTATCTACCGCCCAATTCAGGGCGGCCATTCAACTGCCAGCCCAAACAGTCACCAACTAGGTGAACTAGCAGGTGGCGTCGATGAACACCAACGGGTCTGCCACAGTAGCGAGGGTGCGAGACATCATCCATATGAACCCTCTATCTTTTCAGGGATCCAAAGTAGAGGAGGATCCCCAAGAGTTCGTGGAGGAGATCAAGAAGATTACTGGAATTACGGATGTTAGCTCCTTTGAAAGTGTTGACTTGGCTACCTACTAGATAAAAAGGGTAACTCAGGTCTGGCATGAGCAATGGAAAGAGGGGCGGCCAGCGGGAGCAGGACGGTAGAGTGGGAGGAGTTCCACACAGCTTTCTTGGACAAATTTTTCCCTCGGGAGATGAGGGAAGAAAAAATGGCGGAGTTTATGAACTTGAGACAGGGCAACAAAACAGTGGAGGAGTATGCTCTAGAGTTTATTAGGCTGTCTAAGTACCTCCAGAGATGGTAGCCGAGCCAAAGGCTCGCATGTTGAAATTTGTGAACAAGGTGTCGAACCTGGTCCTCAAGGAGTGCAGAATAGCGATGCTGATTAAGGATATGGACCTCTCCAACTTGATTGTCTATGCCCAGCAGATTGAGACTGAAAAGCTAAAGGATATGGAGTAGAAGAACAAATGGGCAAGGATATGGACATCAGAGGTCTAGCTGTAGTAGCCACCCACAACAATAGAAGCAGCAGTAGCAGAGAGCCCCAGCACCTAGTTCAGCCAGTGCCCCAACCTTTCAGTCCTACCAGGACCGGAGGGGTGGGTTATCTGGCACTCAGTCTCAGACCTATAGTACTGGGAACAGGTATCTAGCTTGTCCCAAGTGTGGTAGGAACCACTTGGGAGAGTGCCTTCAAGGTCGAGAGGGATGTTTTGGTTGTGGATAGCTCGGACACCAGCTTAGGGAGTGCCCGTCAGTAGGGCGAGGGAGATCACAATCTACCACATCATCAGCTCCAGCAGGCCGACCAGCTCAGCAGGGCAACACATCAGGTACAGATGCCAGTCAACGCCAACACATCAGGTATAAACCAGGAATTGACTTAGGGTCACTTGTGACTTCAAGTACCGGGTTATGTCCAGGGTGTAGGCTCGGGGCCTGACAGCAGATCCGCCTAGGAGTATGTCTCTGGTGGCTTCATTTCATAGTTATCCTTTGTTTGGATAGAAATGATTTTGTCGCTTGATGAAGAGTCTCCTTTAAAAACTAATTTTGATGGTTGTAATCTAATTTGACAGGTTATGGGTTCTTTTAATGGGGACGTAATAGTAGTTTTTGGAAGAGATGGGAATTCTGCCAGAGCTGAATATCTATTTTGTTTTTCCTCTTCATTGAAAGGTCTTTTCATTATTTCTTCTGATTTGAAGGGTTGAAATGGAGGCCTTAAGGGCCTTATTCTTGGTGTTCCGGTCTCATTTAGTTCCCTGTAGAAATTCTCTAGTCAAAAAATCTGGGAGAGAATTATTTTCTTCTTGTATAAATTCGATTTGAAAATCAAAGTTGGATAACAAAGCCTGCCATCTAGCAAATATTTGTTTAGAAACCAGGTTTGTTACATCTTCTTGTAAAACATCTTTGGCTGCTTTGCAGTCTACTCATAGTAAAAATTCTTTATTTATTAAATCGCCTTGAAATTTGGTGATACATAGCACTATAGCCAGAATTTTCTTTTTAATGGTGCAGTAATTTTTTCGAGCATTATTTCAGATTCCTAATGGTGACCATATAAGTTTTATAAATGTCACAGGACTTGAATTATGTACAGATATGAAATAAAATATCCAAAAAAAGAAATAGAAAGCTTTTGTCAAGACTTTGGATATATCAAATTGTCTGCCCCTTCAAAAGAAGCATCCAAGAAAATTAAAAGAAGATAGATACAAACACCATAACAATAAATCTGAAAAACCCCATCATTACAAAAAATAATTTAAAAGGTCTAAACGAGAAGCCAACAAAGGTGGCTTTCAAGAAAATACTGATAAGTGTTGGAACTGTGAAAAATTTGGTCACACGGCTAAGGATTGTCGAGTCTCTAATAAAAAGAAAGATAAGATCAATATGTTAGAACTTGAGCCAGAAATAAAAATAGATTATATTCTATTCTTGATGAACATGAGAATAATTTTTCCCCTGAAGAAAGTTTCGGTGACGAATACCAGCTTAATATTGCATAGAGTTGTGACAGTAGTGACTCAACTAATCATTGTGGATGCACGAGAGCAGTCTGCACCTGTGATAGCCACTCAATAAATGTCATTACATATACTAACTAGGAGATCTTCTTTGATATGATTGATCATATTGAAATTAAAGATATTAAAAGAAAATATTTAATCGAATTAAAAAATATAGTTATTGACCAATAACATGACAAAGAAAAACAATTGAGCCTTTTAATATGAAAAACGTACTAAAAAAATTTAAAGAACAAAAGTCTAATACAACAATACAAGATCTTCAAACTAAATTATTACATACTAAAAATGAAGTTAAAGAAGTTAAGCAAAGACTAACAAGCTAGAAAAAGATGCCCTTGCAAATAAATTATTAAATGAACTAAACCCAATGCAAGTATCTGAATTATATCAATCCGAACCAAGAGAAACATCAAAATTAGAAAAGTACGAAAAAGAAATTGAGTCTCTAGAAAGCCCTTTAGAAAGTAAATCAGGAGTAAAAACTATTGCAATAGTTAAAGCCCAGAGTTGGCATATACCTATCACGTTAGTTATAAATAAAAATTATACTATTCAAAAAATTGCATTATTAGATACAGGTGCAGACCAAAACTGCATTATTGATGGAATAATCCCTACTAAGTATCTTGAAAAGAATACAACGCGGTTATTCTCCGCGACTGGAGAAAGGCTCAAAATAAATTATAAACTCCATAAGGCACACATATGCAATGATGGAATCTGTTTTATTAATGATTTTGTAATAACTAAAGATATAAATGAAGAAATAATATTAGACACCCTCTTTATAACCCAAATAAAATCNCTGATTTAGACGGTATCCACAACACTACTCTAGGAAAAGAGATCATTTTTCCCTACCTAAATAATATGTCAAAAGAAGAAAGTGAATTTTAAAAGAAAAACTATCTTTAGAATAAATATGCTTCCACAACAAATAAACTATTTGAAGAACGAGATAAAATTTAAATGGTTTGAATCCTCTTTAAAACATTCGGAGGTAGAAGCCAAAATTAAAAGCCTACAAGAAGTCGTAGAACGAGAAATCTATTCAAAATTTCCTAATGCCTTTTGGTATAGGAAACACCATATTATTGAGTTACCATATATTGAGGGATTCAACGAAAAGATTATCCCTACTAGGAAAAGACCCAGTGAAATAAATCAAAAGTTATGGAATATTGTGAAAAGAAAATCAATGATTTACTTGATAAAAAATTATTAGACCTTCCAAGTCACTGTGGAGTTGTTCGGCATTCTATGTCAACGCTAGTGCGGAAAAAGAAAGAGAGACCCCAAGGCTAGTCATAAATTATAATCCCCTTAACAAAGATTTAAAATAGATTAGGTATCCAATATCTAATAAAAGAGATCTTCTTAAAAAGACTTATAAAGCTGACATTTATAATAAGTTCGATATGAAATCGGGATTTTGGCAAATACAAATAGCAGAAAAAGATAAATATAAAACAACTTTTAATGTACCTTTTGGACAATACGAATGGAATGTAATTCCATTCGGACTAAAAAATGCACCATCTAAATTTCATAATATAATGAATAACATATTTAATCCATATAGTTATATTTCTATAGTTTGTATAGATGATGTTTTAATATAGTCAGAAGATATTGACCAACACTTCAAACATATCCAAACCTTTTTAAAGATTGTTAAACAAGAGGATTAGTAGTAAGTGCTAAAAATATTAAGTTATTCCAGACTGCTATTAGATTCCTTGGTCATGACTTATACCAAGGAACTTATAAACCTATTTGTAGAACCATAGAGTTCTCATCCAAATTTTCAGATGAATTAATTGATAAAACTCAGCCCAGAGATTTTTAAGAAGTCTCAATTATGTTGCAGATTTTATTCCAAATATTAGATAGGTTTGTGAGTCTGTTTATCAATGTCTTAATAAGGATCCAGCACCATGGGGATTAGAGAAAATAGAGATAGTACAAAAAATAAAATCAATAGTTCAGAAACTTTCATGTCTAGGAATACCACATCCAGAGGCATTCTTGATAGTAGAAACTGATGCCTCAAACATACGATATTGAGGCATCCTTAAGCAAAGAATCTCATTGGAAAACCCCAAACAATTAGTAAGATTCACTTCAGGAATCTGGTATAATGCTCAGAAAAATTACAGCACCATTAAAAAGAAAATTCTATCTATAGTGATATGTGTCACCAAATTTCAAGATGATTTAATAACTAAAGATTTTTTCTACGAGTAGACTGCAAAGAAGCCAAAGATGTTTTATAAAAGATGTAAAAAACTTGATTTCTAAAAAAATATTCGCTAGATGGCAGACTTTATTATCCAGCTTTGATTTTCAAATCGAATTTATACAAAGAGAATAATTTTCTTCCAGATTTTTTGACTAGAGAATTTCTACAGGGAACTAAATGAGACCCGGAACACCCAGAATAAGGCCCTTGAGGCCTCCATTTCATCCCTTCAATCTAGAAGAAATAATGAAAAGACCTTTCAAAGAAATAGATATTCAGTTCTGGCAGAATTCCCATCTCTGTCAAAAGCTACTATTCCGTCCCCATTAAAAGAACCCATAACCAGTCAAACCAGATTACAACCATTAAATTAAGTTTTTAAAGGAGACTCTTCATCAGGAGATAAAAGTATGTCTATCCAAACCAAGGATAGCTATGAAATGAAGCTACCAGAGACATACTCCCAAACGGTTCTGCTAACGACTCCTGAAAAGAAAATGGAGAAAAATATTCCAAATAAACAACAATTTGAGCTAACAGTTTTACAGGTACTGCCGATCATGGACCTTGATAAAAAATATGAATGTCTTGGAGTACTAGAGTTGCTAAAACCCTGCTACACGAATTGGAATTATGTGGAGACAATTGATCCCCTTAAAATCCGAAGGTATTATGAGTTCATTTTAAAAGATAATGATTCAATAAAAATTGAGCATAAATTAAAATGTCCGAATAATTTCAACAGTATTCAGTAATCGAAATTCGCAATTAAAAGAATTTTAAGCCCGTTTGAATGGGTTGTAGATCATCTACATACAGTCATTCCTCTATCAAGAGCCCATAGACCCCNAGACATATAACTGGTATGATTATAAGGAAGCCTGGTATAACTTTATGTATCTTAAGGCCTAACACTCTTTTTTTGTTTGTCAAGTATTCAAAAGATATGAAAAGTGCGATCATCCCCAAATGGTTTTACGAATGGTGAAACCAATTCGGAGGAAATAAACAGGTATTGTCAAAATATTTTGAGACTGAGTTTGAAAATTTCCAGGTAGAGTAGAATATTTCTACCCTACCAGAAAATATTAAATTGTGTAAGTTTTTTTATTGCAAAAAGAATTTCATACATTATCAGCTGGTCCTTTGATATTCATGAATTTGAAAGGATTAAATATTTGAGTAAGACCATCAAAATCAAAGGCTGGGCACCAACACCCCAGGAAGATAAGGAAACTTCAAGTTCTTCGTTACGACAGGAATCCCAACTGTCCAAGGAAGAATTAGAAAGAAGGCTCCCGCCAGCCTTATCAAACTTGAAAAAAGATACCCAACAAAAATAGATAATGGAATTATTAGATACTGCATTCTCCCATACAAGTAAACCGAGCAATGGAGACATGCTAGATCTGCAAGGGATAGCTCAACCTTATCTTCTCAACTAAAGAAGACAGTCGGACTACCCTTTCAAAAAAATAAAAAGCTACTACAATCAAAAGCAGTGGACCCCACAGGAATCCACCCAAAAAATAATACAGCAAAAAGACAAGCCACATAAGGACAAAATGGAATCTCTACAAACTCTCATGCAGATGAAGACGAATCTTTATCAAATTCTAAAGCCACATCAGGACCGATATCAAATTTCAAGGAAACCAAGTTTCAAGAAGATGAGACAAATTTTAAATTGATCCGTGTAAAGTTAAATCTGCCACATGTGAACAGATAGCAGTTAGAAACTAATTGACTCATCATATTGAGGTCTATTTAAGACCTTCACCTTGTGTTAGTATGGTCACTCGAAAAATACTACACTCACTTTCATATTGCCCAAATTTCTCTATCTTTCCCTCTATGTTCTCTGTATTTCCTTCTTATTAATAAACAACTCTTTGTTAGTATTTTTCGCTTCTACTTTATTATTACTTGTAGTATTTTTATTTATTTTGCTCCTGCCTTTGTAATTAATTTTCAAGTCTTTTCCAAGTTGTTTCTACGATTGTTAAATGGTATCAGAGCCATGTTGCCTAGGAGGAGTATGAGTTTGAGTAGCTAAATCTTTATACTATCCTAGAGCTAGTCGAAATTATGTTACTCTTGACTGGTTATTTTTGTGTTTAGTTTTGCTGATATTCTTATACTATTTTCTTAGTTTTATTCCTTAAGTTGGGTAATCGTTTAATCACGATCTAGACATTGGCAAGCCTGTATTTTCCGTTGGATTAGCTCTAAAGTTTAGGTACTAGAGCCGGAACCGGATGGTGTTCCCGTCACCAGATCTAGAGGAATAAGATAAAAAAAATTAGAGAAGATAACCAGTAAATACTACATAAAGCAATAATTATTAAGGACTAACATCTAAAGTAGATATTGGCCCCAGGATAGTACTACCATTCTCCTGAATACTTCTTATTATATTCAAAAATTGATGCTTACACATCCATTTACAGAATAATTAAAATACTACAATAGAAGAAAATGAGTATGTTTGAAATACCAGAGTAATTATAAAAAGAAAAGAAAAGAAATATTAAAGGACTTAGACTATTATAAAAAACTAATACCTTCAGAAGCTCTACATAATTATTCTAGAAAGGTAACTAGAAAATTAATTCTTGACAATCTAATCAGGTTATTTAATAAATTATGTTATGTTAGTTGTAATTTTTCTATACAAAGAAGGCAATTAGATGATATATTAATTATTCAGTTAAAACTATCTGCATAATTTAATTGGATACCACTGAAAATCAGAACATAATAAATAGTATTAATATTTCTGTCACAATTTCTAAAATAGCTAAGATAGAAAGTGATTTACAAAATTGAAGTATCCCAAAGGAACGTTTCGAAAAAGGTATATAAGACTGGACATTTTAATTTTATAAAAAATTATAATATTAAAACCTCCGAATCTATGGTCGATATTAATAAGTCTATTGAGACTATTAAATTATTAGTAGCTGAAGACATTAACAGATATAGAAAAAAACTATAAGTTTCTTCACATAGGACTTTTCCAAGTTGCAGTTAAACCGTTGTATCAATTAGGCTTAGACGTACCTATATTTCTTCTATTAAGAGACAATAGACTACTAAAATTTGATGATTCATAATTAGCAGTAACAAAGTAATCTAGCTAATGACCCAAAATATTTTAACTGTTATCCCAATTTTTTTATAGATATTAGTGATCAAAATATTATTGATACCCTAACATTAAATGTTAAAACAAAAAACATGAATAGCAAAGAAAATACAAGAGAAATAGACTTAATATATAGAGTATATTATATGCTAATAAAAACTACCCTAACTCCTAAAGAAAAAATAGTAAGTAACAAAGGGGTTACCATACTTATGGAAGTCAAGCACAATCACAACAATATTTTATCCCAAAAATGATAAAATGGGATGATATGTTAGTAAAGGATAATTGACACTTTGACTCCATAACGAAGACAAAAATTGAGGAAGAAAACTCAACCATTGAGCAGGTAATATAATTTTCAAATGGATCTATAGATTTAAAATTTCTAAGATCCCAATCCATTAGTCATGCTTCTTCAAGTAAAAGAATATCTTTTTCAAGACATTCATTTTCAAAAACCGAAGAAGAAAAGGAGGTAACTCTTGAAGACATAGAGAAGAAATTAAAAGGAGTAGATTTCTTTGAAACAATTTCTAAGGTTGAATACGAACCTAGAATTCCAAAAGAACAAGTCCCACTGCTAGTGAGATGCAAGGAGTAAGAGACTCTTTATGCATGATCAGATCTGATGAGAAGTTCGAACCAAACTTTGAATATTTAGATAAACTCTTGTTAGATCCAGAAAATAACATAAAAAAGTAATGGCATGCAAAAATATATTTATTAAAGGAAAGGTTATCCTTTAGGAAAAATTGGTGTGCTGATATCAAAAGAATGAGATGCAATATAGAGTTCTTTAAATGGTTTGAGTACATAGGGAAATTGGATGATCAAAAGGAATCACTAAGCATGATCATTAATAAATGACATACCAAAACTAAGGTGGTTGAATCTATAATTCTCCAATTAGAAGAAATTACTTTACCAATAGATGGTAGAATTGTTACAGCTACACCTTTTAAAATTGATATAGTAGACACCCAAGGTGATCTTAAGAATAAAGATATAAATAGATTAATTCAATAAAATAATTATACTAATCAACTACTATACGTAGTCTCTAATCAAATCCTTAAGACTAATAATAAATTAATTTTTAATGATAAACCAAACCCTTCCTATAATAATAAAAAATTAGAAATCCATCCAATATTTAAAATACCATAATTTTTCAAAGATAAATTTCCCAAATATCAAGAAAAGTTTGAAATCACAGATGATGTTATTAATGAAAAATTAAAAGATGAATTAAAATTAAAGAATGAATTAAAATTAAAAGCTGATAAGGTCATAAGAACAATATCTAAAAAGTCTGATAACGACATTAATAAGTTAAGCTCTAAATATTCCATCAAAAAAAATTATTACAATAAACCCTCGTTCCCGGATATGCAGTATGAAGAAAATGAATTTCTATCTCATACTTCACACTCTGAAAATGAAATATCTGAATGAAATATTGATGGACTTCCAGAACATCAGATATACAACAAGTTACATGAAATGGAAATGGCCATTAAGGCCTGTAAAATGAAAAACTGCACGGATAAACAAGTTGCCACTCTAATTATGTCTGGATTCACAGGGACATTAAAGTATTGGTGGGATAATTATCTCACTGAAGATAGTAGACATAACATAACTAATGCTACAACCATCACACAAGTTATTAAGACTGAATCTACAGGATAAACTCTTGAAAATCTATGCATAGAAGACGCCATCGCTACCTTAATTTATAGTATAGCGAAACATCTTATAGCAGAACCTCAACTTTTTCAAGATAGGAGTTTGGAAATATTATCTAACCTATCTTGCCCAAAGTTAGATGATTTTAGATGGTATAAGGATGTTTTCTCAACAAGGTTATGGTCCGAGAAGACTGTAGTCATGATTATTGAAAAGAAAAATTCATAAGTGGTTTACCAACATTATTTGCCGAAAGGGTTAAGATAAAATTAAAAGATAGATTTGATGGAAAAATTTCTTATAGCCAGTTAACCTATGGTGACCTTATAAGTTTTATAAATGTCACGAGACTTGAATAATGTACAGATATGAAGCTTATGAAAAGGACAATAAAATATCCAAAAAAGAAATCGAAAGCTTTTGTCAAGACTTTGGATATATTAAGTTGTCTGCCCTAACAANGTTACGTCATAATACTTTGACAGAAGCAACATCTTTAGTTCTTAATCTGCGGATCTGCCGGTCTAGTATGGCTACTGGAACTTCTTCATAGGCCAACTCCCCTGTAACATGAACATCTTGGATTGGGAAAATTCTGGAGGGATCTCCTATGCACTTTCTCAGCATTGATAAGTGCTGGAACTACGAAAAATTTGGCCACAGGGCTAAGGATTGTCAGGTCCTTAATAAAAAGAAATATAAATTAATATGTCAGAACTTGAGAAAGAAATAAAAAATAGATTATGTTCTATTCTTGATAATCATGAGAATAATTCTTCGCTTGAAGAAAGTTTCAGTGACGAAGACTAGCTTAATATTGCATATAGCTGTAACAGTAGTGACTCAACTGATCATTATGGATGCACGGGAGCAGTCCACACCTGTGATAGTCACTCAATAAGTTTCATTACCAATAATAATAAAGAGATCTTCTTTTATATGATTGATCATATTGAAGATAAAGATCTTAAAATAAAATATTTAATAGAATTAAAAAATATAGTTCTTGACCAACAACATGAAANAAAGAACCACAGTCTAATACAACAATACAATATCTTCAAATTGAATTATTATATATTAAAAATGAAGTTAAAGAAGTTAAGAAAAGACTTAAAAAGCTAGAAACAAATGCCCTTGCTAATAAATTATTAAATGAACTAAACCCGATGCAAGGAACTGAATTATATTAATCCGAACTAGGAGAAATATCAAAATTAGAAAAGTATGAAGAAGAAATTGAGTCTCTAGAAAGCCCTTTAGAAAGTAAATTAGGAGTAAAAACTATTACAATAGTTAAAGCCCAGAGCTGGCATATACCTATCACATTAGTTATAAATAAGAATTATACTATTCACAAAATTGCATTATTAGATACTGGTGCAGACCAAAACTGCATTATTGATGGAATAATCCCTACTAAGTACCTTGAAAAGAATACAACGCGGTTATTCTCCGCGACTGGAGAAAGACTCAAAATAAATTATAAACTCCATAAGGCACACATATGCAATGACGGAATCTGTTTTATTAATGATTTTGTAATAACTAAAGATATAAACAAAGAAATAATATTAGGCACCCTCTTTATAACCCAAATAAAACCATATGTCACTGATTTAGACGGTATCCACAACACTACTCTAGGAAAAGAGATCATTTTTCCCTACCTAAATAATATGTCAAAAGAAGAAAGTGAATTTTAAAAGAAAAA